>CM062816.1:1009182992-1009340492 GCA_031772625.1 Pinus tabuliformis
GGTGGTATTGATGGAGTAGGGGTAGGAAAAGAGGTATCACAGGTGCTCTGCAAGTAATTTTCCAAACTATTCAAACAAAGACTCGGAAAAACAAAGACCTAGCTACTTTAACCTAATCTGAGCTAAATATCAGCAAAGAAAATGAACATAAGTTTATTGGCAACAAAATCATGTGAAATAGCTATGCAAACTAAGCAATCATGGACCTGAACATGTAACCGCAACTGGTATCGACTTCCACAAATGAGAATCTAACACTAACAATTTCATGACGAAGCAAAGATAATGTTTTTGGTGGTGGCAAGGACGCCTTGGTCCTAGCTCATGGTCCCACGGAGGGAGAGGTGAGATCAGGGGTGCTTGTTAGCCTTTTTCTGAATATCTTCTTTGTTATCAACCTATCAAACCAATCTGAACATGAAAAGACTTTTTAAGCATCAACAATGACCTAGGTAACCAAGCAAGACTGTAATCTACTTAACATAAATTATTTGATAAAGACATCAACAACACATAACAGTACACAAAGGAAGCCTTGACACTTGGGTTGGGCCCAACCCTAAGAGCTGCAGGCTCCTAAGAAGAAGCTCAGAATTGGTGCCAAATGAAACTACTTTCCATTACTCAAAAATAACCATGTCACAAAAGAAGCTGTACAGTAGAAGCTACAAAATGAGCTGAGAAACTAGCAACACTGTAATGCAGAACACAACTGTTCAAAAAGTAACCTACGAAGGCTAGAAGCCTTCCTATTTATGTACCACGAGGATCTCCAACAATCCTCCTTGATTCGAGGGGCTTGGCTGCCCAAACTGCTAGTACTCAATCACTTCATAAAAGCTACTCGGCTGCCCTTGGGAATCAACGTTGGTGGGCTGCTGAACTCCGAGCTGATGGTGGAGAACTTGAGGAAGAGGCCATTTAGTGCAGGAGGCACCCTCCCTACGAATCCTCAGCCTTGTCCCCTTGCATTCGGCTGTCAAATGGCTCATAAATGCTTGACCTTGGTCCAAAAGTTGTCCAAAAATCTGCAATAAACACGTATTAGTCTTCATGGTCAAGTGACTATCCTCATTCGTTCAATCAACATAAATATACTCAAAAGCATGCATAAACTATGAAGAATGGTGGATTAATGGAGAACAATAGGCAAAATGAGCCCAATAAGTTACCCATTTTTGGGGCTCATCAGTGTGCTAACCATCTCGCCAACCGATAGGATGTTATTAATTTTTCTAGTGCCAAGCTTTATAAACTTTGCCCATTTGATTTGACAAGGACTGTGGAGGGCGAGCAGAACACTGACATGTGGGAACCCCAACATGGGCTGAAACGATGACGCAGATGGAAACCTTGCGTGAGCATGTTTTTCAAGGTGCATAATCTAGGGGAATATTATTTAGAATATTCTTAGAGTATTCACTTTAGATGATGCTGTGGAATCTTGAAGATTCTCTAGGGACTCTAGAGATGATGGTGGCAGAATAAAGCTGAGTCTATACTCATTTTACTAAGAATTTCCAAAATATGTCACTGCTTTAGTCAGATTTGGGATCTCAGTAGTGGATTTCAAGGATTATTGCATAATACCACATGTGCCATTAATATTTGGCACAAACTTTGAGGTAGCCTTGCATAGGTCAGAAGGTGGTCATGTTTATACTCTAAAGTCATAGAATTCTGAGATGAAGCTACTGGTATGGAGTATGCTACGGTTTAAGAAGCTTATTTTCA
This sequence comes from Pinus tabuliformis, assembly GCA_031772625.1. NCBI lineage: Eukaryota > Viridiplantae > Streptophyta > Pinopsida > Pinales > Pinaceae > Pinus > Pinus tabuliformis. Next base: position 1,009,184,727 of record CM062816.1, read on the forward strand.
AGTCACTCCCAGGATTGGTGGTATAATGATGTATTTTTCCATGTACTCATTTTCATTTTCACTGAGATGAATGAAGCAACCTCCTCACTATTGAAGCAGGGCCCAGAGACATAGTCCACATTGGGCGAACTCTGTTATCAAACATTATGTGCATTGTCTTTATGGTCTCCTCTATGTTTCTTCTTCTTTAAGTGTTTGCATATATGGTTATTACATACTCTTTCATGCAATTCTTCTAACATCAACTGAAGAAAAGATCTTGGATCATGCTGGTATCAGAGGCATACCAGATCAAGTTTGGTATCAGAGTAGTCTTCTTGCTGATGTGAATTGTGAGTGTGGATGATAACTAGGGCCAAACTCAAAAAGAGTGAAGGAAAACTTAAGTCTTTTGACCTAGAGATTGGACGTGCCAAACTAAGAAGGAAAATAGCATATGATGATGTTCACATCAAGATTAATGAAGTTTTTTTTAAAAATGCTTCTAAAACATGGCAAAAATGTAGATAAATTGTTTATAAATTATGACAAGAGAGTGGTAAAGAAGGAAAAAAGAAATAAAGAGAAAGCGAAGGACAATGCTTCAGTAAATCAAGGAAATGGAGGAGAACCTCATGAACCTCCATCTCCATCTTCTAGTGAATGTTATACTTCTTTATATTCTTCTCATCATTCTACCTATTAGCATATAAATGCTTCTAAAAATCCATTTTTTAAGTTGGATGTAAAATTTGATTTGCCCATGTTTAACAAAGAATTGAATGCAAAAATTATTAATAATTAGATCAAATAGATTGAAGTATATTGTTGAATACAACAGATCGAAGAGGATGAGGCAAATATCCAGTTATCATCTATTTGACTGGGAGGTATCACTCTTGTATGGTGGGAGAAAAAACTTCAGAAAGGTAGCAAGCATATGGGTAAACACCTTTCTTCTTGGTTTGAATTTGTTTCTGCATTAAAAGGATAATTTTATCCATTGGGATATCAACAAAAAGCCATGATCGAATGGAAACATTTGAAACAAGGCAAGGGCCGAAATGTTCAAAGTTTCACAGAAGAATTTAGGAAGAAAAATTTGATGAAATATATTGGCTCTTTACATAATTATCTTTGGCATTCATTGTTTTTTTTGAGCCCACTACCCTTGATGCATCTAGTGTGAAAGTCATTCACCTTGAAAGAAGGGGAAAGTATGAACAAGACAACCATGCGAAGAAGACAATGAAAACAAGGAAAAAGGAGGAAAATCCCTCTTGCACTCATTACGAGAAACAAGGGCATGATGAGGAGCACTGCTAAAAAATGCATCTAGAATTGAAGCCAAAGAAGTATGGTGGAAAAGGGAAGCATAAAAATATTTCTACAATGAAACAAGAACTTGGATCTGATTCATACGATGAGATGAATATCATAGCTACTGGGATTGTAGATGTTGGACCAATTTACTATTAGGCCCCTATACTACTAGTGTAACCCCTTATTGTTATTAGTACAACCCCCTTATTATATTGTTGTACACATGTAGTCCCCATATTGTTATTATTGTGCCCCATAGAAGCCCACTATTGTTATTATTGTGCCCTTACATTATTATTTTTATGTCGGGTCTGATTATATTATGACCCCTTAGACTCCTATATATAGAAAGGAGGTATTTTCATTTGTATCATCCAAGAATTGTTCATTTGTGTAATGTAAAGGAGGTTGCCCCCTCGAAGAGGCTTATTTCTAAGGCGTTGATCTATCTTTTCTATCTTTTTGTGAGCTGGTTTCATAATGTTTACCTTGGTTCTGACTCAAGCAATGAGATGAAGATCACAACTGTTGGGATTGTAGGTGATGGATCAATAGACTTGGGTTCTGATTTAAATGATGAGACAAATATTGCGTCAGGTGTTGCACGAAATATGAGAAGAACACCAAAGAATGCATGGATCCAAGAACTTGAAGAGATCAACCAAAAAATTCAAGCAAATAATGTTGAGTTGAGGAGATTTCTACAAGAATAAGAAGAGGAGAAGAAGAGATTTCAACTTCAGTTACAGGCCATAGGATAGGCTTTGGAAAAGTTGAAGTGTAGTGAAGGCTTAGTGAAGCCATCATCACTTGCTTCAAAATCAACGACTAAGGTAAATAGTGTCAGTGATTCTTCAGTTTCATGTTCTTATTATGATGATGATTTTGGTGCATTTGAAAGACACTCCAAACCCATAGATATAGGAGAGTCTTTAAGCGAGAAGTATGAGTCAGCACAGGGTGCTGATAGCACATCACAACCTTCTAGTGATAGTGATCATTTCAAAGGAAGAACTAAGTCAAGTTCACCTCGCCATACTTGCACTAAAGAGAACCATTCAGGAAGGATATGTCGCCCAAGAAGGAGACACAAAATAAGGTCAAGAAAGTCTAGAGGAAGAAAAACCATTGCAACCATTTGGAAGCTCCATCCACTGATGCGCCCAAAGAAGGACAAGGAGCATATGAAAACACCTATGAAGGAACCAACCGAGGAAGAAATTTAACTAGGAAGCCAATTATAGAAAGAAAACTCATCAACCTGGTAAGGTAAGAGATGGGTTTCCTTTTTAAGTAGTTGAAAATAGCTACCATTTTAAGTCACATCTTGCCTTTTAAAGTCACTAGTTTCAGTTTTCATAATTGCTATTGTATTCATTTAATATGTACATATTATTTAATAAACAAAAGAAGAAAGAAAAATTATTATTTTAAAGCATGGGCTTCATGCTCCTTATTGATGGTCTTCTAGGTAAAAGCATGTTCTTTATGCTTATAGGGTTTGTTAGGTACATAAGATTTATTGTCATGGGTCAAGAGAGTCAACATCATGATTATAAGACACTTCTGGGAAAAATGTACCTTGTAAAAGAATTGATTTTGAGTCTAGAAAGTCATGGAAACCTCCAAAGTACAAGTCTACCATTGTTGAAAAATGCAGCAAGAAATTCTCAATTTGATTTCGCGTTGATTAAATTGAGGAAATTCGAAACTCGACATCAACAGACAAATTGGAGGAATTAACTAAGGTGACATAATTCTTTTCACTCAGATAAGAACACTCAATTCGAGTTAATGAGTTGAAGTTTAGTTGCTTGTGTTGATTCCTAAAAAATAGTATTCTAGCTCAGTTAATTCGAGTTAAGGGCATGGAATTCAGTTGTATGTAGTGATTCCTAAATTTTAGGTGCCTAGGTTGAGTTAATTTCAGTTGTAATCAGTTAACTAATTCTAACTGTTAATAGAACTAGCTGGTGGTCAGTTAAGTAGTGGGACATCAGTCTAACTCAGTGATCATCTATTTAACTAATCAATCAACTAATAATTAGCTCATGCATATAAATAATACGAGTTTCTGAGTTGTGGTGGAGTTTCCAAGGCAGTTAACTAGTAGTTGTAAACTAGTTGACTGTACAGGTGTTGCATGAGGTCATGTGATCAACCTTGAGGAATTGTGCAAGAATTTTGGAGGAAATTCCCAATTAATAGGGGCCTATTTCCGCAGGAAGTGCGCAAGAAAATAGGGGCTCAAGAAGAGGCATAAAATGACTAAGTCTAGGTCAGAGGCCCTCAGTGAGAAGAGAGATAAGTTATGCATTTCTAGGGTGTGCTCAATTAAGAAAATAAATTGTAATACATCTCTATTTATCAGATTAATGCAAGAAAGCATTGGGGTTTTTAGTAGTTTGGTTTCCCTAGGAAAAATACTATTTTCATGTGTGTGATTTCTTATTGCATGTATGATATTTTTGTTCTAAATTGTGAATGAATGTCCGAAGAGCAGTATAGTAGGTTTGTGTCTTGTTATTTTGATAAAAAATTCATCAATAATTGCAAATCTACAGCCTAATTTCTACATGGTATCATAGCATGATTCACATTAGAGAAAAAATTTCAAAGTTGTTTCTTAGGAGGTTCTAATTTGGATTTTAGTGTAACAAGATCTCTTCAGAGCTAAGAATATGAACTTCAACGGGTTGAGGCTAGAGTATGCCTTAGAAGGCACCTCTAATTTAGTCGCATGGAAGGATGAGATGGAGGAAATATTGGATGACAATGGATTTCTAGAATACATCAAATAAGATGTTGCAAAACCACAAGTATATGATTCCCAAAACCTTACTTAGTGGAAGAAATATGTAGCCAAGTTGAGGAGAATAATATTGGAGGGAGTATGGGATCACATTGTCTCAAATCTCCATGGAAAATAAACTTTGTTCACAATGTGGAAAGCACTAACAAAATTGTTCGAGAATAGTAGTGACCACAGGAAGCTGGCGCTCAAGGATAAACTTCAAAGTATCAAGATGCAGAAGAATGACACTATTCCGTAGTATCTGAGCAGGTTCACACAATGTCGTGATGTTCTTGGTGGGGTTGGTTTTAATGTTGTAGAAGAGGACTTGGTAAGCCTAGCCCTTCTAGGCCTTCCCAAGAGCTGGCATATTTATCAAGATTCAATGAACGTGAGGGAGAAACTACTGAATTGGGAATGATTATGGTCTGATTTGGTACATGAGGAAATAAGTCGGAATATTAAAGATGGAAACTCATCCAAAGAAGAGGAAGAGGAATTTTCTCTATTTAGTAAAGGAATGAAGTCCAAGGGAAAGGAGTCCCAAGGTGAGGGTAAATCCAACCAAGAGGGAAAGAAGAAAGACTTGTCCAAAATTAAATTCTTCAATTGTCATGAATTCAGGCACTATTCTACTAAGTGTCCACACAAAAAGTCTAGCAAGAAGGAGCCTGAAGTAGAAGAAGTAGGTGAGGCTTTGGCTTCACTATTCGAGCTTAAATTCACCCTTATCGCATGCATGACAAACAATGTGATGGGGAGTGTGTGGTACTTGGATTTGGGTGCCTTGTCCCACATGAATGGGTAGAGAATTTTTTAGTGACTTGGAGGAGAAAGATCTCTAGATGAATATTGAGTTTAGAGATGATGGAAGGTACAACGCGACAGGGATTGGTACAATCACCTTTCAGAGGGAGTTGGGATCCCCTCTTAGACTCAAGGATGTCACGTTTATTCTAGGCCTAAATAGAAACCTCATATTTATTGCACTTTTGAAAGACTATGGTTATGATGTGATCTAGAGCAAAGGAAAGGCATTCTTGAGACACATAGACATGGGACAAGTGAAGCAGGTCGGGGTTTGAGTGAAGAACCTATACGAAATTGAGGTAGAAGATGCATGCACAACCCTGAGGAGAAAGGTAGAGATTAAATATATGGTGGTTGAGAGGGAGCATGTTAGACCTCTCAAAATGGAGCCTTAGAAGGAGCCTCAGGAAGTTGTGGAGCAACCACAAATGGAGAGGAAAAGATGAGGTAGAGTGGAGACATCCACTCAAGCAGAGACCTTTAGTGGGGGGAGAGTTCAAGCCTAGTGGGCAGAGGGAGTGCATGAAAATATACCTCTAGGAGTAAGGTGGAGTGATGTAGATCCTTAGTCCAAGAGCTACAAAATTTGGGCAGGGTCCATGGAGGTGTTCTCCTCATGGATCATTACCTTGCTATAGGGGCCCACAATATTTAGTAGTAGGAGGATCAATGTCAGTCAGATACTGAGGAGTGCAGAGGAGTGTTGAAAATAGAGTAAGAGGCTTAATAGTAGAGTCAACAACAACACAATTTCCCCAATAGACATTTGCAGACATAGTTGATTCAGTTTTTTTTTTCTTGGATTCTTCTCAGTTGAAGATGTTGCAGTAGCCACAACAACAATGAGAATTGTTGCTATAATAAATTCCACAGATGAAATATTGGGGTAGTTGATAATCCCTTTCTTGCTGAGAGGGAGTTTTGAAAAACGCAACATGAACTTCTCAATTTGATTTTGCCTTGATTAAATTGAGGAAATTCAAAATTCCACATCAACAAACAACTTGGAGGAGTTAATTGAGGTGACATGGCTCTTGTCACTCAGTTAAGAACACTCAATTTGAGTTAATGAGTTGAAGTTTAGTTTTCTTGTGTTGATTCCTAATAGGAGTCTAGCCCAGTTAATTTGAGTTAAGGGCATGGAGTTCAGTTGTATCTAGTGATTCCTAAATTTTAGGAGACTAGGTTGAGTTAATTTCAATTGTAATCAGTTAAACTAGTTATAACTGTCAATAGAACTAGTTGGTGGTTAGTTAAGCAGTGGGACATCAATCTAACTCAGATATCATCTAGTTAACTTATTAATCAGCTAATAATTTTCTCATGCATGCAAAGAATATGAGTTGCCCAGTTGTGGTGGAGTTTCCAAGGCAGTTAACCAACATTTGTAAACTAGTTGAGTGTACATGTGTTGCATGAGGTCAGGTGATCAACCCTGAGGAATTGCACAAGCATTTTGGAGGAAATTCCTAATTAATAGGGGCCCATTTCCTCATGAATTGCGCAAGTAAATAAGTGCTCAAGCAGAGGCAGAAATTGAATAAGTATGGGTAAGAGGCCGGCATTGAGCAGTGAGATAGGTTATGCACTTACAGGGTGTGCTAAGTTGAGCAAAGAAATTGTAATACATATCTATTCATCAGATTAATGCAATCAGGGATTGGGGTTTTTAGTAGTTTTCTTTCCCTGGGAAAAATACTATTTGCATGTGTGTGATTTCTTATTGCATGTCTGAGATTTTTATTATAAATTGTGAATTAATGTCTGCAAAGAAGTAGAATAGGTTTATGTCTTGTGATTTTGATTAAAACTTCATCAACATTTGTAAATATACAACCTAATTTCTACACGATGGCAGCTACAAGTCAGCCTAAAAGACGAAATTGGAGCCCTTGGAAAGGCTATAGATAGAAGCAGTTTCGACCTCATTGGGGACACTCACTCACACAAGTTTGATCCCTCAAGAAATAGTTTGATTTGAAGCTGGGAAGACCAAGAAGACTAGAGAGAAGATCAAAGAAGCAAAAGGAATTCTTGCATATTTGTTTCTGGGCTCTATCTCTCTCACACGTGAAAAAATTAGGGTTTCTGTAGCTTCAAGGAAGACTGAAATTGTAGGTCCGAATTGCAGGAGATCGTGTTGCAAAATCAAGTTACTGGAAGGTCACACATTTTTATTTGACCTGGTTGATTGTCTTACTCAAAGGAGGAACCCTTGAAGGATTGTCTCATGCTAGAATGAGGGTTTCTGCAACAACTATAGGGCCAAAGTTGCAGGATGAGTTTGTAGTATCAAAGTTGTGGGTCGAAGTTGAAGTTGCTCAAAGTAGGATCAAGCCTTATTTGATCTAACCTAATTGGAAGGTATTATTTGAGGGTTGACTTGGTACTTGGAGGAGGATTTGGTCTAGGGTTTGGGCCTTTGTTGTATCATTTGAATAAGATTATATAAGAAGAGAAGAGATTTTCTGTGTTTTCCCCTTAGAGGGGTTTCCCCCCAGCTTGGAGCCTAATTTCTGTGTCCATTGTATTTACTATTTTTCTCTTGATAATTGTTTGATGAAGAAGAACTAATAAATAAAGCACAAGAAGATAAATAAAGTTCACAAGAAGTTAGTAAGGTTAAGGAAAATTTGAATTAATAGTTGCATATTGCATTTTCCAACAATCACCATGGGTAATAGATGATTTATAAGGTAATGCATGCACTAATATATTTAAAGGAAAAATGAGGATTGGAAAACATGTTTAGAATTTGTGTCCCTTTTTAGGGTTTATTCAAGTCACCATGCTCTTGTTAGAAATATCTTCCCACAACCCTTTTAGGCCATGAGTTGTCCATAGCTTTAAATTTTCATTGACATGAGAAATTGTTTATGTTGGTACATGTAAATGGCTTCTACAAGCATGAATGGTACCTCCCTTTCTCCAACATTGATTTTACAATTTTTCAAGAGGATGGTTGTCACCTCTATTGAAAATTCAAGGCATTGGTTCCATATTCGAAGTTTTTAAAGATGCTGGAAAATGATCCCTAAGGTAAAAATTTCGTTTTGAGGCCCAAATGACAAGCTTTGTTTTGTACAAATCAAATGTTGGTGAAAATGTTTATCGGGGATGTAGTTGAATCACAATCCTCAAATGTTTAAGTTGAGAATCAATGTGCTACCCATTTGAAAGAAGGAATTTGTGGTAAGGATTATTTTGGTTTTCTCTTCCATGTGAAAGAAAATAGAGATTTTAGTATCCATAAACGATCCTTAGATTTTCAAGCAAGCAGTCTATAACTTTAGACAAATGAGAGAGTAAACATTTTTTATTCACGCACAAAAAAACTACGATGAATAATTTGTTCAACCAATAACTATACACATAAAAACATCAAATTTTCCTTAAGATAGACACACTATCTTAGAAGAATAATAACCTATTGAGAGAATATTTCAACCACACACCAAAATAGGAGCCAACTAGTTGGAGAAAGACTCCCATATCCAACTATATCTAACAACCCCCTAAAAATCATAAGCAAATCATTCATGTAGAGACAAAATCTACCTCGCAACATGACTAATACAATAACAATCACATCCTTCTCATATAATAAAGTATGACCAATTATCTGTAAGACAAGTAGGAGTTAATGGTAACAACACTCAAATGTGGGAAGAGTGGAGGGGATGCTTTATGATCCCAAAGGAAAATAAGAATTATCGTATTCTTGGGGTCTCAATATTTCCACTAATAATTAGGTAGAGGTTTACACATTGATGCAAGGTTTGACACTAGCACTAGATCATGATATAACTTCTATCATAATGGTAAGAGACTCTACATACTAATTCAATTAATGCTTAAAACTTCTCACCCTGCCAATCACAAAATAACGTCAACTTTGGCCAAGATTTCACAAAATATTTTTTTTTGAGGTTCTAAGGTAGAATAATTATGAAGCTAACACAATTTAAAATGAATCCATAAGTTTAAAGGGTTGATGACTCAACAATGTAGCAACACATATATTGAACAATTACAATCATCAAATGGAAAGTACCATCAATTTAATGAGACATGTGTCATTCACGAGCTAGCTCTACTAACCAAGATCAATATGCACCTTCTTCACATATGTTCAAACTGGTGTACTGGAGCTGTGTTAGCGAACTAACCTTGGTTTTAAATCCCGTTGAAGGTGGAATAATGGCAAACTGTTGTGGGCAGACTCAGAGGGCACACACGATTCCTCTCCTCCTCATTTCTAGGTGTTAGGACCATTCTACAATTCTTTGAGGGTGACGATACATTAAAGCCTGTGAATCTACGCTTCTTCATAGCCTTTCTTGTCATATGTGGCTTCAAATGTTTATAGTTTTTGTGTGTATCATTTTTGTTTTTTTTGGTATTGAGGTTCTCCGTTGTCCTATTTATTCTCCCCTCCATGACACTAAAAATATTTTTTAAGGTTTTAATTATGGATATTTGAAGCTTGTTAAGTGGATTGGGTACTATGGTTTCTAGTATTATTTACATATGGAAGCTATTGCTTATTTAGAAGACTTTTTGGGTTTTCAGTTATATACTTTCCCTCTTAGTTGGTTTCAATACTTAACTCCTCATAAATATCTCAATTTCACCATTAGTAATATGGATTGTTAAGATCAACATAAATGAGAAGGATTTTATAGTCTCACAAGGGAATGATACAAGGCAACAAGTCCCCCATTTTAACTGTTACATCCAAGGTACATGAAAATGAGTACCAAATAGTCTCTCATTTTGCTTCCATCATGGGAATTCTTATCCAATTAAAGCAACAAATTGTAAATCTTAGGACATTGTGTTATTTTAAGAAACTTAGTTGTACATTTGAGAAAGGATGCTTGCTCAAGGGCTTCAAATAAGATGGTATCAGTCAATACTATACAGGGAGAATTGGTAGAGGAGGATACGATCCACCAACTTTTTGAATCCACAAAGGTAAAGGAACGTGATATAATGTCACCGAATTAGGGATTAGAAGAAGCCACCATCTATCACATTTTATTATTAGATTATGTTTATAAAAAATATTTACATATTAGGTAGTTTTTATAAAATCTACAGTAGTAATAGATATTGGAAAATTTTTCAACAAACATATGTAAACTCTATATTTTGGTTTGGAATTGTCCTACTAGTGTATCTTTTGAAGACTTATAGTTTCATGTATCGGTGTTGTATAAAGCCAATTTTTTATCAATATATTTCCCCTAGTTTTAGTTAATTAAAAAATAAGAAATTCCAACACTCCCCTTGAACACATATTTGTCTCAATCTTCGTTATATTAGGTATTCGTCATCATCTAGTTCTTTGTAAGACATGCTCCCATATAAACTAAATATGCTCCTTACCAGTAAAGTTTGTGTCTTGTTTTGACTAGGGACTTGCTTCTTGTAGACATCACCATTTTCTAAAAGGCCATATAAAGGAGTAACAATATGTCAAAATACATGGGTACCTAAACCTTATAACCGTCGATATACTAGGAAGTCCTTTATGTATATGATTCACTCAACTTCTTGATAGCATCCCTCTAAATGTGCAAACAATTCCATTAGTGCTCCTAAAACTGATAATGCAACAAATGCACAAACTTTATTGGTACCTATCCCTTGAGTCGTGACACACATAAAAATTTGTATACATGTTTTAGGTCCCATGATTTCACCCATAGTCTATAACGAATATATGGTCAACTCATAGAATATTAATTAAAAATCGACCTATTCCTTTAGCTTAAGAACTCTTTATATGGGAAAAAATTATTCTCCTCTAAGGAAATATAATAATGCTTAATTCAAGGACTCAACTCAACAATTCCACTTGGACACGCATCAATTTTCGTCATGCTTAAGCAATATTAGATGGCTAGTTCAATTTATGCACCCAAGCATGAAGATGCACATCCACATTTCTTGAATAAGCTAAACTCAAATATTCATCACAAAGACCAAACTTTGTAGCTTGGACACACCATTGCTAGGGGCATTTGGCTCTCATATTGAGGCATACCAAGGCATCCTTCATTCCACTCAAACATGCCAGGAAATATATCAACTTGGACACACAATGCAAGCTATCCATATTAACTCAAACACTCCAAGCCATTTAATGCTCAACATGGACACACTAAACAATTCTTTTACATCTAGTTTCATAACTAACAGATCCATTGAAAATTCCATTCACTAGGACATACACAATAATGAATCAATCATTTACTCGATTTATAAATCCTTAACACATATAGGATAAAATATAAACACCAAATTTGTGTATATCTAAGCCTTATGTGGTAGACACAAAAACTCACCATCTAGAACAACATCACAACTTTTGCTTTTGCAACCATGTTGTTGTCATCCAACAACACCATATCATCCATAACTTAAGGATGGAAACCAACCACATTATCACATAATATCAATGTTTAAAGGACAGATTATCCATGTGTGGGACAACAATTGCAATGCTTTGCCTCCTCTACACACAAGCTTGTCAGGCCCCAAAATTGTCGTATCTAATACAAATTTTTGCCCTATCACACCTTATTTTGTTCCCTTGTTTTACCAATATTGAACCTATACCTTGAATTTTTACATGTTTTTGATGCAACAATGAATATTTATATTTAAATGTGTATTTTTTGTGAAATTGAATCTTTATTTTTAATCAAGTGCCTTCATTTATGTGTTACGTAGTTCGTGCACCAAAGTTAAAATACATGTGGACCGATTTATTATCTAAGCTTGCCACAGAAGAAAATGCTAGCTGATAGCATGAGCACTTGTTTGAGACTATTTTGGAGTCTATTTGATAGTCAAAGGCGTGCTTATCTTTCACTAACCTTTTCTTGCACCAGCAATAGTTCTTGCATCGATTTGGGGTTTGACATATTGACGCATTTCCATGAGGAAACTGAGACTTGGTTTGTGTCCATAATGATGTTATCATGCTCCCACATGAGTCAAAATGCACCCACGTCGTACAAATGGATTTTTAGAAATTAATTAATGCTTTAGTCCCAAATTCCTAGCGATTTTCAAACTACCAACTTCCTCCTCAATTTGCGTGCAGATGAAGAGAAATTTCAAAATTCAGGGACATGGGTTTTTCTCTTAGTATAGGAAATTGAGTACTAGGTAGATTATTTTTAAAAATTTGCCATGGTTTTGGATATCCGAAGGGTTCTTTGAGGCAGATTTACAAAAAAACACAAATTTTCCAGAATTCTAGGATATTTGAAAAAATGTAAAATTATGTATCAAATATGTATTCCTTGATTAAATAATCGTTGTAATAGATTCCCATTGATGAAAAATTGTTGGGATTCAATTTTTCATCTTGTTTGTAATGGATTGGATTGTCCAAAGCCAAATTTGTACTATAAAATGTATATAAGCCGAGCTATGGCTCTAGATCAAAGGCGAGAGCTATTCCACATTCTGATGCTGTTGGATGAAGTTTTGGGGTCACCCCCTCTCATCAAATGGATGTGAGCATTGTATCATGATGTAATAAACTGCTTTGGATTAATAGAAAGGTTTTGGATGCCAGGTTCTCTCTAATCACTTGTGTATTTACTGTCTACTTACAGTCTGTGATTTAAATCTTTTGTTGAGGGTGCGAGCTGGTTGGTTAGGGACCAACTAACCTATATCGTGACCAATCCTGTATATTATTTCATGGATTGAATGCTGGTTTTCTAAGGTGTGTGCTTGTTTTTTTATGTGTGTTGAGTGTTTAGATTTTCTTTTGAATCCTACAAATTTGCAATTGTAAGCAATACTATTTTTCTTTATGATTCATACAACTCTTGAAATATATTCTTTATTTACATTGAGATATAAAATTATTACATACATTTGTTGTGGTGAATGTTAGAGGGAGATGTGATTTGTATATTCTTGATGTGATGATTATAAACCCTAGCATGCTCTGAAATTATTTCTTCTATCGATACTCTGCTATTGGTATGAAATAGTTTAATGAGAAATTATCAGGACACGATTTCAATATATGTAGTGGATCTATAACTATCTCAACTTAAGAGTTGTAGATTCATTCAAATCCATAACTCTCAGATAGTTTAAAAATAAAACAACGTTTGAGTACCAATCGTAATACATGATCCGATCCTTACTTTATGTTGTATGACTTGACGAGTTATTAAAATTTGGGAAGAAATTCGCAGTTGCTTAAGGGATTATAGATCCAAAGTTACATAACCATTCAAGGAAACCTTTTATATCACTCTGTTGTCATCATATCTATTTTTTGTATCAATATGAAACACAATTTGTAGGTTCGCTTCATGGTTGTTCTGCTTGGGAGTCTGTACTCTTTTGTTGTTATTATCAGACCTACAGAGTTGATGATTTAAAGGGGTGTGATCTATACTTGTGAAACACATTCAAGTTTTTTTGCGAAGTACCAAGTCTTGGGAAGAATTACCGTGTAAAAGAAACCTTCTTGTTTGAATGAGATATATAAAGTCTCTTGTCAGTTTGCCTATGGTTTGGTGTATAATATCATCTTTGTATGCTTTTCAATAATCTTTGACGTACAAGATATATCTATTTCGCTCTCATAGTAATAAATTTTTTATTATATATACTTGGTTGGAGGTTGTATTCATGTAGCCTTTTAATGTGCTTGTTATAGGATTTTAATTTATATTCCCGAACTATAGAGTGCTTAAGCTTCATTGTCTTACATGCACTAGTTTGGTTGATACAATCTTTTTAGGTGTGATCTTTGCTTGCCGGGGTTATACATTGATTGAATTTGTTGTGGGGATTGTTTTAAGCTAGAGTAAGATTATTATTTTTGTCTTTACAATGATGCACTATCTAATTTGACAACACCTTAGTTAATTTTGTATCCATTCTCGAATAGTTTGGTTAAATATTAGATTACTATATGAAACAACAAGGGTGAAGAATATGTGATAGAATCTTATTTAGTGAGTGCCCTATTTGGCATAAGGAGTGAGTGTGGATTGTCTGGAACTTGCACTATGATGTTGTTTTCTTAGAGGAAGTTTCCACCTTTGATTTTCTCAGTAAGTTAAGGAGATAGGATGATATTTAGAGCAATTTATTCTTTGCAGAAACTAGAAGTGTGAGTAGTTTCTAGATAAATTAGGATTTTATTTTATAGGTTGTTGAAGTTTCTCTCTGAGATTTCTAGTGATGCGTCTCTAAGTCCACAGACCCTAGATTAACATTAAATGTTGATCCATTAGTCGACCATATACTACACCCAACATTTTTGCACCGTTGCCGGGGAGGCGCTTAGGGGATTAACCTTGGTAACTTGCTGCAGTTTGGTTTTCTCTTTACCGATTTTTTATTGCAAGTTTTTTCCCTTATAGTTAATTCTTTGAACTCATTTCTTTCTTGTACATTTTTATGGTTTTTATCTCTAGGGTGCTATAAGAAACCCCCTAGATATACACATCCATGTGATGACAAAACATACCAGAAGTTTGTTGAGAAGAGAAAGATGGATCTGGAGATAACTTTTAATGAGGAGCTCAAGGATAATGTTTGAAGTTTCTACTGAGATAAATCATCCAATGGCGAAATCACAATTGCAGAAACCAACATTTTGCTTGAAAATTTAAAAAATGATGTTATTTGTTCTCTTAGTTCACAATTGGATGATTTGTAGGAAGAACATGTGCAGGTTAAAATTGAAGAGCCACTCTTGATGCTCTTCTCCGACTATAGAAAGTGTCGTATAAGTGAGGAGGATCACCCAACGAAACATTGCCCATCATAGGCAAGACTACTAAGAGTATTTGGGGAATCAAATCAACTGCCATGTATAACTCAAAGCTCATCATCATTTAATACTTGGGCTAACACTTATTATCCTCAAGAAATTTATAATCCTGCAGTTTCATGGAAAACTTTTAGTCCTCCTCTAGTTGAATACCCTACTTCATGGCCACAATGGCGCTCTCCTTGTCCCTCTTCCTCGAGTTAGATATCCCCATGGCCTTAAGAATGGTTTGGATCCTTCTCTTTAGGGTAGTTTCCCATGCAAAATCAATTACTTGAACAACAACAACAACCACAATTTCCACCCAATGCACCATCAAGTTATCATCCTTCATGGTCCCAGATACCTATGCAACCTTACCCTAATCCATACCCCAACCCATACTCCAATCCAAACCTTAGCCCATACTCCAATACAAACCCTAATCCATACCCTAATACAAACCCTAATCCATACCCTTATACCTAAACCTAATCCATACCCTTATGCAAACCCTATCCCATGCTCCAATCCAAACCCTAATCCATACCCTAGCCCAAACCCTAATCCAAACCAGTAGGTTGCACAACAAGTTAAAACACATGTTCTTCTCGATGACTCCCCTACTGAATGTAATGTTATATCTTCTAGATTGGAGAAGGGAGTGAATTCAAAAACTTCCCCTATCACTACATAACATTTACCTTAGGAAGATCTAATTCAAAGACCATTAGAGGAACAATCTATGATTGGAAGTTGTTCTGAAGCTATTGTTGAAGCTCAAAACCCTAGAATTTCACTTAACCATCCTTGCCAATTTGAGGAACAAACATTGGAGCTTGATATTGAGGAGTTTCTTTCTTGTCTTTCATTAGATCCCTTATGCCTCCAAGAGAGTGATTATCAAGTTGTGGAAGACTTGTATGAGTTGGAGAATCATGAGTATGTGGATCCTATTAAAGCTTGGTTTCAAACAATCGTTAGCACAACCCATTCCATCATCATTCAACAAGTCTTGGTACTATATCAATTAAACCAATTGGTTTCTCATACTCCGGTATGCATTGGAGTTTACTTTTTAAAACTGAGTGTGAGTATATTTAGTATTTTGTTACGCAAATGGTTACATTGGAAGTCCTCCTACACTTGAAATAGATCTTACTCTCTCTAAATTAGGGTAGGGTAGCATAAGAGAAATAAATAAAGATGCCATATGAAATAAAGCAGTTATATCAACACTCTTAAAACTACAACTCCCTAAGGAATAGCTATTGAAACCTCTGTTGAACACTCCTGTGGTAAGTCTTGTTAGATGTGATTCACTTCTAATGCTTCATATTTTGTAAAGTGACTTTGATTGATAATTAGCTGGTCACATGGTCGAGATCATCCATTGGGTTAGTCAGGGGGTTTTGCCATTATTATGCTTAATATTATCCGTTCATAAGCTTGAAACCCTAACCTTGGTCTAGTAATTCAAACAAAATATTATCCAAGAACTCGTTTTAAGTTTCTCTTCGAAGGTATTGATGAAAAACCTCCTATGGTGGACCACTCCTATAAAACCTTATTGAGCTTTCATGAGAACCCTAACATGATTAACTAGGGGGACCTTTCAGTCATTATTTGAGATGCTTTATTATACATTGAATAACTGAGATTTCAATTATTATGAAATAAATAAGATAATCAAGGGATTGATAACCAATCAATGTTTTAAATTCACTATTTAGACTTGGCCTATTTTCATATATCCTTGATCTGTCAGTATATGTTTAGTATAAATATTATATTTGATACTTAGTTCTAGTGTCACTCATTGCTTGAACTATTCATCAAGGACTATAAGGCATCATTTTCCCTACATGGGATATTTCATTGCTACTTATACCATGCCTGGAATAATTTCTTATACCTTCATGGGATGGGGTATGCTAACAACTCCGTCGGCGTTATGGACGTTCGCTGGTAGTGAAGCAATGTTAGTGGCATTGGGTCTCCCGAGTGCATGATCTTCCCACCTCTATATGCAGTGGTTACTTCCAAATGGGGTATGCTAACAACTTTGTTAGAGCTATGGACGCTCGCTGGCAGCAAAGTGATGTTACTAGCATTGGGTTTTTCTAGTGCACGATCTTCCCATCATGTGAAATAAAAAGAAAAACTCATCTATTCACTGTCATAAGGTTAAATAAGGAGGATATAGGTTTCATGTACTATGTCATGGTGAATGAAACTATCGGGGCTATGGATGCTCGTTGGCAGTAGAGCAACGTTTGGCATGAACACTCATGGGCAGGGTTTTTTCCCTCTATTTTCAATCCTAATATCAACTTTTTAGCATTATGGCTACTAGTTAAGAGTATCCATCAATTAATAGTACTATTTTTTTGATATGACCTATATTCTAAAATTGTAAACATGATGATATTAGCTTTGCTCTACATACTGAATTATAAAATCTTATATTAGTCGAGTCCCATGACTATGTAATAGTTTTGCATATATATTTATCATCAAAATTAAAGCTAGAAAATGAACTTCATATCTCTCTGAGAATGGCTTTATGGTCCTTCTAGTATTGTTATTTGGAGTTTTATCTTTTAGAAATAAGAAGGTTTTTCATGGAAGTGGGATCCCTAATGCAGGTGATTCACTTTTCCCGAACAAGAGGAGCTTCAACTATACACTTGGGTAATGGTAAGATGGTCACCCTGGGAAGGTATCACTTTGTTATCTTTCTTTTTTCCCTATTTATATTCATATTTAATGCCATGGTTTTCAAATTATGTCACTTTTATTTGTGATGAGGACATTGAGGTGAAAAACTATTGACTAAGGCATCCCTTGAGATGCTTGTGGAAATTTTGATGCCTGACTATTTGATGGTAACACTATCCTTGCAGTAACGACATTGTCAGCATTCTTATGGAACCCCTGACATTATATTTTATTTTTGATCAGTTTTAATGAATAAAGAATCCAATACAAAAACGAATCAATATGCATTTATCTAGCAAGGAATTTTTGTTTACACATAATGGCAGTCACATTATTGTGAGCGCAATATCACCTATAGAGTCCAAATTACTTAGTTGTCATTGTAACTGCATACTTTTTCAACATTGTATTAACAACCCATGAGATGTTTCAATTTTGGTTTTTTGCAAGGGGGCGACAGTACAACAACCAACTCCCTTGCATGAGGACATGCAAAATGATCGACATGGGGGATATGTTAGGCCCTAGAATTGTCGTATCTAATACAATTTTTTGCCCTATCACACCTTATTTTGTTCCCTTAGTTTACCAATCTTGAACCTCTACCTTGCATTTTTACATCATTTTGATGCAACAATGAATATTTGTGTTTAAATGTGTATTTTATTTAAAATTAAATATTTATTTTTAATCAAGTGCCTTCGTTTATGTGTTACGCAGTTCCTGCACCAAAGTTAAAATACATGTGGACCACTTTATTATTTAAGCTTTCCATGGAGGAAAATGCTAGATGACAACATGATCCACCTATTTGAGACTATTTTGGAGCCTATATGATAGTCAAAGCCATGCTTATCTTTCACTAACCTGTTCCTGCACTAGTAGCAATTCCTACATCAATTTCGGGTTTGACATATTGACACATTTCCATGAAGAAACTGAGACTTGGTTTGTGTCCATAATGATGTTTTCATGCTCCCACATGAGTCAAAATGCACCCATGTTGTACATATGGATTTTTAGAAATTAATTAATGCTTCAACCCCAAATGCATTGTAGATGAAGATGAATTTCAAAATTCTGGGACATGGGTTTTTCTCTCAGTATAGGAAATTGAGAAAGAAATGGTATTTTTTTCCAAAATTCATCATGTTTTGGGATATTTGAAGGGTTCTTTGAGGCAGATTTGTGAAAAAACACATTTTTTCTAGAATTCTAGGATATTTCAAAAAATGTAAAATTATGTATCAAATTTTTATTCCTTAATTAGATAATGGTTGTACTAGACTCCCATTGATGGAAAATTGTTGCGATTCAATTTTTCACCTTGTTTGTGATGGATTGGCTTTTCCAAAGCCAAATTTGTACTATAAAATGTATATAAGCTGAGATATAGCTATAAGCCAAAGGAGGGAGTTATTCCACGTCTTGATGTTGTTGGGTTAAGTCCTGTGGGTCACCCTCCTCTCATCAACTGAATTTGAGCATTGTCTCCTGATGTAATAGACTGTTTTGGATTAATAGAAAGGTTATGGATTCCATGTTCTTTCTAATCACATGTGTATATAATATCTATCCGCAGTCTACGATTTAAATCTTTTGTTGAGGGTGCGAGCTGGTTGATTAGGGACCAACCAACCCAACTCGTCACCACTCTTGTATATTATTTCATGGATTGACTACTAGCTTGCTAAGGTGTGTGTTTATTTTCTTATGTGTGTTGACTATTTATATTTGCTTTTGAATCCTACAGATCTACAATTGTAATCAATACTCTGTTTTCTTTATGATTCGTACAACTCTTAAAATCTAGTCTTGATTTAAATCGAGATCTAAAAGTATTACATACATTTTTTATGGTGAATGCTAGAGTGAGATGCGAGTTATGTATTCTTGATGTGATGATTATAAATCCTAGGCCCTGACATGCTCTGAAATTATTTCTTCTATTGATACTTTTCTATTGGTATGAAATAGTTTAATGAGAAATTATCACAAAGCGATTTCAATACATGTAGTGGATCCATAACTCTCTCAACTTAGGATTTGTAGCTTCATTCATATCTGTAACTCTCAGATAGTTTGAAAAGAGAAAAACACTTAAGTACCAATCATAATACATGATCTGATCCCTAGTTTATGTTGTATGCCTTGATGAGTTATTGAAATTTGGGAAGACCAGTTTCTTCAACAATAATAGATGCAAAGTTAAATAACCATTCAAGGAAACCTTGTGTATCACTCTGTTGTCATCAGATCTATTTTTTGTATCAACAGGAAACAAAGTTTGTAGGTTTGCTTCATGGTTATTTTGCTTGGGAGTTTGTAGTCTTTTATTGTTATTATTTGACCTACAAAGTTGATGATTTAAAGGACTATAATCTATACTTGTGAAACACATTCAAGTTTTATGCCAAGTACCAAGTGTTTGGAAGAATTACTGTGTAAAAGAAACCTTCTTTTTTGAATGAGATATCTAAAGTCTCTTGTAAGTTTGCCTATGGTTTGGTGTATAATATCATCTTTTTATGTTTGTCAATAATCTTTGACCTACATGATATATCTACTTTTCTCTCGTAGTATTTTTTTCTTTTTATATATATTTGGTTGGAGGACACAAAGTTGTATTCTTGTAGCCTTTTAATGTGCTTGTTGCAGGATTCTAATTTACATTCTTGAACTATAGAATGCTTGAGCTTCAATGTCTTACATGCACTGGTTTGGTTGATACAATCTTTTCAAGCGTGATATTTGCTTGTTGGGGTTATACATTGATTGAATTTGTTGTTGGGATTGTTTTAGGCTAGAGTAAGATTATTCTCTTTGTCTTTACAGTGATGCACTATCTGATTTGGCAACAACTTAGTTAAGTTTTCATCCATTCTTGAATTGTTTGGTTAAATATTGGATTACTAGAGGAAAGAACAAGAGTGAAGAATATGTGATAGAATATTATTTAGAGAGTACCTTATTTGGCACAAGGATTGAGTGTGGAAAGTTTGGAGCCTGCACTATGATGTTGTTTTCTTATAGGAAGTTTCCACCTTTGATTTTCTCAGTAAATTAAGGAGATAGGATGAGATTTAGAGTGATTGATTCTTTGCAGAAACTAGATTAGGAGTTAAATTTTTGCTTGCAGGAACTCAAGGTGTGAGCAGTTTTTAGACAAATTAAGGTTTTGTTTTGTAGGTTGTTAAATTCTCTCTCTGGCATTTCTAGTGTTGCATCTCTAAGTCCACAAACCTCGAATTGAGATTAAATTTTGGTCCATTAGTCCACCATATACTACACCTAACAAAGCTAATATTTTATTTGCCTTTGGTACTTAAAATTCCCCTACAACTACACTAATTGTGATTGAGTCCACCTTTGTAGCATAATAATTGACTATCCTCCTCTCTATAGTGGATTTTTTTGTGCTGAGGTCTCTCTCGTGAATCACGAGGCTACTCTTCTACTCTTCAAGCGAAAAATATATATGATGTGCAATGGCTTCAATGCATGCTCACTCAACCTTAGGAAAACCAGGGTTCATATGATCACTATGAACTCTAAAAATCTATGACCAACATTCAAATTGCCAATAGGATTCACAATCTAAACATTTGCATTCTTATGCAATGCATATGGAAACTAAAATACAACACCACATCAAAAAATTAGAGTGATCTCCTTGTACGAGAGACCTACACACACATACCAAACATCCATATAATACCATTGATAACAATTGATCAACAAAACAACATGCATTAACTACTAGGTTAGGTCCAAATGGAATTTGAAACAAAGCATAGTCAAGCTCATTTTTAAGAGCAAAGAGACTTATTTGATAATGATTGGGGGGGTACACAAACTTTTCTCAGTTTACATACGTTCTTTTTATAGGTATGTAAATACAATGAGCTTGTGGAAAAGTTTTCCAGCTGAAAAAATTTGCATTGCCTCTCCAAAATGGGGGGCCATATTATTGCAATTATAGTTCCATAGTTACCGGAGATCATATGAAAAAGAGCTAGGCAATATGCTAAATGAAATGAAGCTTTATTTTTAGGTCTATCATGGTGACCTTTCCCCTTGAAATTTTGGTTTGAATTCATTGGTAAATAATTTTATGAATGTGCACATATGATTTATAAACTGCTATGTATATTCCACTAGAACAATTCATCACAACAAATCTACAATATTCCAAAATATTTTATCATGCAATTTATTACCTTACATCTGAAATTTAATTTATTGGCACAATGCTCAAGTTTAGGGAAATAACTGAAACCAAAATGAAAGAAACAATACAACGAATGCACCATCCACTCAAATGAACACATGATGTGACATGGTAAACCTAATATGCGAGAAAACTAGGCTAGAAGGTGAGGCCTATGATTTTCTCTCTTTTCTCATTTATGGAATGCAAGTACAAAGAAAAGGGAACTCACTTTGAAATTTCCATGGACATTGTGGTCTGAATGGTTGCTACGAAATCTTCTACCTTCTCTATTATAATTCAATATCCCACTCCCAGAAGCTCTACTAAACTATGGAATAATAACAACACCAAAATAATGGAACTCCTCCTCTTCCTATCAAACCAATATTTAACATAGCTTAATAGTTGTCTAGGGTTAGGGTTGTTGCATACCTCAACCCTGAATTAGTGTTAGGGTATTGCACCGCTTAGAATATGATTGAAATTCCACACATAACTATCCCTTCATGTGTGAGTAATGGGGTTTGATGTGGCATCCACTTTCTACTATGGTGGTCACATGGTAGCTCAACATGTGGGAGACACAACTCTCACACATGAACTCCAATTGAAGAATTTTTTGCATCATTAAAAAGCTTTTGTTGTGTACAACAAATTGAAGGGATGCAACTAATTTAACAAATTTTTGACCTCAAAGGTTTCATTTGATGCATCCAAAATCCAAATCATCAAATTGGGAACTACCCCAAAAATGGGTCTTGCAAGCCAATTCCTCCAAAATTTCCACTCGCAATGTACAAAGATAACTGAAAAATTGTATAATAATTTATTCTAAATTATACCTCCCCATTTATATAAGATTTTGGTCCCCATAAACTTTCAAAAAATGATGTGATAAAATATTCTCTTTTCTCCCCTAAGTGTTATTTGGTCTTGTTGGAAGTTTCCCTTCAACCCCACATGCCAAATTTCATTCTACCCTTGTCTGTACTTCTGGTCTTCTTTTGTAAAATTGTATCTTTTGCCATCTCTGCATGAGCGTCCAATGCTAAATCCTCCATGCTAGGTAAGACTTTTTGATTAGTTCTTTGATCCAACATGGAAGACTCATATACATTTATGTTTGCCACATTCATTACTAGGTAAATGTGCATTTATAGGGATAGAAAAAGTCTATAGGCATTATCACCCACCTTCTCAAAAACCTCAAAAGGACCATAACATAGAGCCTTAATATTCTTACCAGGACCCTATTGTATTTGTTTGTTCAAATGCAACCAAACTCTATCTTTGACCTTGGATGCTTTCTCAATTATGTGTTAATCATGTTGGGCCTTGTACTTTTCCCAAGACTACTTCAATGTCTCTTCTAGTTGCAATTGGATATATCTAATCCTTTTAACAATTTTTTCTACTTTAAATACATCTCCTTTGATGTATTATGTCATTCCTTCTTATTTCCCACATATAACATATAAAACAAAAGTTGGTAAATACGAAAGTAAGTTTGAAAATTGGACTTATTGATAGAACTGTGGACCACCCTACTACAAGGGTGTTGAATATAGATCAAATTTGCATGCTAGGTCTTTAAATTATTTCGATTATAACCCCTAGACAAACAAACTAATATCTTGTTGACTACCTCTATTTTCCCATCTATATGTGGATGGAAAGTTGGAGATATCTTAAACTTGGTGTCCATCTTCTCCCACAGTGTAGTTTGGAAGGAAACAAAAAATTTGTTATCAATGTCTAAGATTAGGTTCCCTAGTGTCTCAAAATGAACCTAGGCCTTTTTGAATAACATATTTGTTTATTCTTGGCCTTTGATGGGATTTTGACAAGGCAAAAGGATGCATATATTTTTGAAGATATCAACAACTACAATTAGATAGTCATCTCCCTTCCTAGTTGTTGACAAGCCACCCATGAGATCCAAGAAGATGCTATCCCAAGGTCTAGTGGGTACAAGTAAATGCTGGTATAAATGTTTCTTTACGTTACTATGCTTGATAGTACAAAAAACATGCATCCTCTAATAAACCAAGCTACAACTTCTTGAATTTTTTGCCAATACACATACCTCTATAAATTGGAAACTATCTTCTCAATACCAAAATATCCTGCAACCTTCAAGGGGTGAGCCTCTATAATAAGCTACAATATTTCATGTTTGGGAACATAGAGTTTGTTTATCTTATAAAACAACCTATCGAGAAATAATAATCAACCTTACTATCACCTTTTTATAAATGAATTTGGCCATGTAGTTGTTGAAGCACCTCTTTGAAGTCCACTTTTTATATGTATGTTTTTTTACGCATCATAAGTAAAAGGTTCCATGTGAGAAAGAGTTCCCAAAGTCACAAACTTGGATGTGGATGCCTTTGAAAGCATGTTTTTTAACTTATTAGTGTCGCCCTTATATTTGATGACTAGTTGAAATTGCTACAAAAACCCAATCCACTTGTAGTTTATGGTTATTGAAGCTTCATTTGGGCCTATGAGTACTATAGTGGCTAGTTATCAATGTGGATAATGGTTTCTTTTCCCATAAAATAGTGCTTCCACTTCTTAATAGATTGAAACTAGGTGTAGAGTTTCTTATCATACATAGGTAGCTTAGGACTCCATCATGAGACATTTAAAAATGATAGCATATCGACTCAACTTCCTGCATCATGAATGTTCCCATAACATGTCCATTTGCATCTGACTCCATTTTGAAAGGACTTTACAAATTAGGTAGCAAGATCTTATTCTTGAATAATCTTTTGTTTTAGTACATTGAAAGCTTTCTAAGTTCTCCCCTATTAAAAAATCTCACCACTAGATGTTATTGCATGAAGTGGTGCGCCTATAGCTGAAAAAGGATGTTAGAAATTTTTATAGGTGTAGTGTCCCCCAACAAAGCTTCTAATTTTAGTGACATTAGTAGGAACTGACCACTTGAGGATGACTTCCATCTTTGTAGGATCTATCTTGAGTTCCTCTCCATTGATAACATACCCCAAATACACCAATGACTATCAAGAAAACCCACATTATTTAAGGTTAACCAATAATTGATGCATTTTTAGAGTCTCAAACACCTGCATGAGATGTGAGGTTTGCTATTTCTAGGAAAATCTATAAACCAATATATTATCTAAGTATAGTATCAATAATGAATTTAGAAATAGATGCAATTCATCATTCATGAAACACATAAATTCAGTTGGTGCATTATATAAATGAAAAGGCTTCACCAACCATTCATATAGACCCTACTTTGTCTTCAAGGCTATCTCCCAAGTGTATTCCTATTTAACTCATACATGGCGGTATCCTAATTTGAGATCCAACTTGGTGAAGTACCTTGCATGCTATAACTAATCTAACAAACATCCATCCTAGAAAGAGGGTACCGATTCTTGAGAGTAAGATTGCTCAAAGCCTTATAGTCAATACATATTTACCAAGTCTCATCCTTGTATGGAACTACAATGATAGGTGATCCACAAAGTCAATGCTTAATCAAATTACTCCTAAAACAATTATTGCAATTGTTTTTTACTTTTTCTACTTCCAAAACATATTGTTTAGATAACTCAATTTTTGGAAATGGGGAGTCAGGAAACAATTATGTCTCATGCTCCACTTCCCTCTCAAGTGATAACCCCTTAGGCTCCTGGAATGCTTCTCTATACGCTTGCAGTGACTACTCCAACTAATGTTTCTACTCTTTGATACATCCCTCTAGAGATGCATTTACTTTCACCAATTCATCACTTGGTTCATTATCTCTTGGAAAAAACAATACAAAATTCTTCTAGAACTAACCAATTTATTGGCTTGGTTAGTACTTACCAAAGAGATCTTAGATTTACCTTTATGTGCATTGATGATGAAATACTTCCCATCCTTGAACAACTAATACTAGTTTTCTCTTCTCACCGATATTGCATCTCTCATATACATGTAAGGGTTTTCAAACACTACACCACACACATCAAGTGGTACTACATCCACCTCGACTTCATCAATATAGTTTGTACTTAAATTTGATCTTACAATATTTAGTGACCTTCGTTGAAAATGTAACTATGGTCGGTCTTCATAATTGCTATTGTATTTTGTCATCATGTATTTATTGTAAAATTCAAAAAGAAGAAAAAAAAATTATTTTCAAGCATGGGTTTCATGCTCATTTCATTTATTTATTAGGTCAAAGCATCCATTATAGGCTTCTAGGGTTTCTCTTGAGTCGTAATAGTCATTGCCATATTTATTAGACCCTTCTTGGGATTTTGTATAATGTAAAGAAAATTATTTTTGAGTAAAATAAGTCATTTGTCACATCCTCACCAAGTCGGACTTGCCTTGAAGAAGTCGGCCCAGATTGGGTCTATTTGACCCTATGGAAGTAGTATAAGTAGAAGAGGAGCTCGACCTATTTGGAATCCATCATCCACAAGTTCGATCTGTAATACAAGAGCAAGCAAAAGGAGAGCGAAGTCAAGGAGAAGGAAGAATAAATCAAAGGAAGACTAAATCGAAGTTTTTGGGGCATCTCTCTCTCACACGTGCAATTTTTCTAGGGTTTTTGGGCAAGTTGCAGGGGCCAAAATTTATGCAGTAACTATATGTCCAAAATTCTGAGTTGCAGGGGTTCGAAATACCAAATTAAAGCAATTTTGAAGGAAGTTACTCTCATTGACTTTGATAGAATCTATCTACTTGGAAGGAGGGATGAATTGGTGATTGGAGGAGGTCTTTGTCTAGGTATAAAGGTATTGGATTGTCTCAATTTGAATTGGTTTGATTATTGAAGAAGAATTTGACTGGGTTTTCCCCTAGAGAGAGGTTTTGCCCTGGCTGAGTGCCTACATCTTGTGTCTCTTGTTCTTGTGATATTCATGCATTTTTGATTTGGTAATTTATTGATGAAATACAACATAATAAAGAAGTAAATAAGCTAACACATATCACAAGTAATTATCAAGAAAAGAGGAATCAAAACCCTAATAACTACATGCATTGATTTCTCAACATGGTTTCAGAGCTAAGGTGAAGGAAGGACTATTTGAAGATCACTTTGTTGGCTATCATTTTAAGGAAGGAAATCACTCTTGAAAGGAAGATCTCTCTCATAAATGGAAAAATATTTGAAGATGGGACTAAAGACCCTTAAAGATATATTAAAAAATGCAGGAAGTTTAGGAGAATAAAAAATGGAGGATTCATAGCAACACTTACAGGTACATTTGATGATGACAATGCATGGATCATATTTAGTGGAGCCTCAAGACACATGACAAGAGAAAGTGGAAATCTACAAACTTTATCAAAAGGATCATCATCTCATTCAATGGAGCTTGGAGATAACAATATCTATGCAGTAAAAGGTCTTGGATCTACCTCGTTGAAACTAGAAGATGGTGGAAAGCTTCATCTCAATGACATCCTCTATGTTCTAGGTTTGAAAAAGAATTTAATTTATATTTCTTATTTAGAAGATAAAGGAGATATGATTAATTTTGTAGATGGAAAAGTTCTTGCTTGGGGAAGGGACTCTAGTATTGAAAAATATAGGGTTATTGGGATTCATGAAGGAAGGCTATATAGACTCTTAACAAACTATCCTCAAGCCCTTGTTCACATGGATGTTATTCCCTCTAAGTTTTGGCATAGAATATATGGGCACCTTCATTATAAGATATTTCCCTCTTTAAGTAAAATGGTAAAAGGAATCCCCAACTTGTAGGAGGATCATGAAGGAGTATGTAAGGGATGTGCTTTGGGGAAGAATACTAGGAAACCATTCTCAAGCAGTGACTCAAGGTCTAAAGAAGTGTTAGACCTCATTCATTCCGATGTGTGTGGTCCAATGGCAGAAAAATCTCTTGGAGGCCATCTATATTATGTGACCTTCATTGATGATCATTCTAGGAGGACTTGGATTTATCTTCTCAAATTGAAAAATTCAACGATTTCAAATAAGAAGTGGAGAACTTGACATAAATAAAGATAAAGACTCTTAGATCTAAAAATGGTGGTGAATATACATCTAAGGAACTCATAGCCTTTTGCAAGGAAGCAAGTATTAAGAGGGAGCTCATAGTTCCCTATAATCTTGAACAAAATGGAGTAGTAGAAAGGAAGAATAGGACCATTGAAGAATGCATCAGGACCATGATATTTGATCAAGACCTTCCAAAATTCTTATGGGGAGAAGAAAAAACAACAACAATATACATAGAAAATAGAAGTGATCGTAGAATGCTTAAAAATATGACACCAGAAGAAGCATTCTCAGGAAATAAGCCATATGTAGATAATATCTATATCTTTGTATGCCTTGGATATAGTATTTCATCAAAGGCTTATAAAATCTACATAAAATAAGGTTACATGATTGAAGTTAGTAGAGATGTTATATATGCTGAAATTCTTGCATACAAAAATTCTAAAGATATTCCTGTTGAATATGATGAAGAAGATATCCCACTCTTTGAAGAATAATGGCAATATGGAAAAGCACCTACATAACAAGAAGAAGAAGGACCAAGTGAACCCATTCAACCTACAATCATTCCCAAAGTAAATAAGAGACCAAATTAGTTAAAGGCCACACTTGAAGATGCCGAAGGACATGGAGCAACAAAAGATACTTTTAGACAAAGCAAGAAACCAAAGAGGTACTCAAGATATGCAGATTATATGTCGAAACTAATTGAAGTAGAACCAACCACATTTGATCAAGATTCTCATCATGATGAATGGAAGAAATCCATGCAAGAAGAATATCAATCAATCATGAAGAATGGGGTTTGGGAAATCATTTCTAGACCTAGTGACAAGTCTATTGTCACCTCTAAATGGACCTACAAAATCAAACATGAAATTGATGGGAGCATAGATAAATACAAAGCAAGATTCATAGCAAGGGGTTTTTCTCAAAAGGAAGGAGTAGACTATGAAGAAACATTTGCTCCTACAACCAGGTACACTACCATTAGATCCTTGATTTCTTTAGCAATGACTATGGGATGGAACATCCACTAGATGGATGTAAAAACAACTTTCTTAAATGGGACCATAGATGGAGAAGTGTACATTGAACAACCATAAGGTTTTGAGATACATAGCAGGGAGTCTGACATCTACAGGTTGCAAAAATCTCTATATGGCTCGAAAAAAGCACCTAGATCTTGGTATGACAGAATGTATGCCTCTTTTAAGGATTGGATTTGTCAAAAGCTCTGCAGACCCAAATATATACATAAAAGTAGTAAAGAATTACATATGTGGAGCATAGAATTCAAGAATGAAAAAATATGTTGGCAACAAAAGTTGAAATGAAAGATTTAGGACTTATGCAATATTATTTGTGCTTTGAAGTTTGGCAGAAACCCATATAAATCTATCTTGGTCAAGGAAAGTATATCATCAAAGATTCTAAAAAAGTTTGGTATGATGGATTCCAAGCCTATGACAACTCCAATGATCACCAATTTAAAGAATTTGAGAAGTTCAAATTCTAGCCTCATTGATCATACATGTTATCGTCAGTTGGTTGGCTCATTGATGTATTTGGTGAATACAAGACCTGATATATGTTATGTAGTGAATATTCTAAGTCAATTTTAGTTGGAGCCATGTCATGATCATTAGATAGCTACCAAGAATATTTTGACATATTTGTGTGGGACTATTCATCACTGTCTAAAGTATGATGGAAAGGAGATCAAATTAATAGGTTTAACAAATTCAAATTAGGTTGGAAGTGAGAAGGATGGAAGAAGCACTACTGATGGTTGTTTTAAACTGGGATCTGCTATGATTTTTTCTATGAGTCGTAAACAAGATTCAATTTCTTTGAGTAGTGTTGAGGCTGAATACGTTGCTGCTTGTGAAGTTGGAAAATAATTGGTTTGGTTAAGGAAACTTCTATCATATTTATTTGGAGGGCCCTTAGATCCCACAATTATTAATTGTTATAATAAAAGCAACATCAATATGTCTGAGGACCCCATGTTCCATGCTAGGACTAAGCATATTAACAATAAATATCACTACATTAGAAGTTTGGTTCAAGATGGGGTTGTGAAGCTACAATACGTGCCAACAAATGAACAAGTAGATGATGTGTTGACAAAATCTCTTCCCAACAAGAAGTTAGTTTATTTTAGGAGCATGCTCATATTGGTGGATATATCTAATTTAATTGAGAGGGGGAGATGAAGTACCATAAAAATGCATGTATGGTGGTACTTGGGAGGACATCGTGGCCTAGTTAATATTGAGATCTCAGTTGAATTCTAGATCCCAGAGGGAGGGTATAGGTTGGAGCTTCAGTTTAGTGTTGATACCTGGATCCTTGTAAGAGTTGGTGTTAGGGAATGTAAGCTTAGATGGTATTTGTATCCTGAAGGATTGATACTAGGGATATATCCTGATGGTACTTATAGTGGAAAATGCCTAGATGACAACTTAGCCCCTGTTGTGTGGATACCTTGGCAGTTAGGGTATCCCTAGCATTGCGTATGCTATAACTCTTCAATGAAAAATGTCATTTTGAGTACATCCTTGTACCTATTAGAATAATTATGAATAACTCCCTAGTTAAGAGGGAGTGTTGAAAATGTAAATATGGTCGGTTTTCATAATTGCTATTATATTTTGTCATCATGTATTTATTGTAAAATTGAAAAAGAAGAAAAAGAAAAATTATTTTCAAGCATGGGTTTCATGCTAATTTCATTTATTTATTAGGCCAAGTCCTAAATTATAGGATTAGGGTTTCTCTTGAGTCATAATAATCATTTTCATATTTATTAGACCCTTCTTGGGCTTTTGTATCATGTAAAGAAAATTATTTTTGAGTCAAAATAGTCATTTGTCACCTCCTCACCAAGTCGACCCTACCTTGAAGAAGTCGACCTAGATTGGGGCTATTCAACCCTATGGAAGCAATATAAATAGAAGAGGAACTTGACCTATTTGGCATCCATCATCCACAAGTTCAATCTGCAATACAAGAGTAAGAAAAAGTAGAGTGAAGTCAAGGAGACAGAATAATAAATCAAAGGAAGACTAAATCGAAGGTTTTGGGGCATCTCTCTCTCACAAATGCAAGTTTTCTAGGGTTTCTGGGCAAGTTGTAGGGGTTGAAATTTCTGCAATAACCGCGGGTCTGAAATTCTGAGTTGCAGGGGGTCAAAATTCTAGATTGAAGCATTTTTGAAGGAAGTTACTTTCATTGATTTTGACAGAATCTATCTACTTGGAAGGAGGGCTGACTTGGTTATTGGAGGAGGTATTTATCTAGGAATAAAGGTCTTGGATTATCCCAGTTTGACTTGGTTCTATTATTGAAGAAGAGTTTGACTAGGTTTTCTCCTAGAGAGGGGTTTTTCCCTGGCCGAGTGCCTACATCTTGTGTCTCTTGTTCTTGTGATCTTCATGCATTTTTTATTTGGTAATTGCTTGATGAAATACACCATAATAAAGAAGTAAATAAGCCAACACATATCGCAAGTAATTATCAAGAAAAAAGGAATCAAAACTCTAATGACTATATGCATTGATTTCTCAACAACCTTGAGCTTTACATCTTTATTTCCCCACCTTAATGGTTATGGATTACAATGATCATGAACTTCCATTCCAAGCTTCACGAGTATATATTTTGCTATGGGATTGACCCATGAGTCAAAATTGAATAGACTGTTGACCTTGGTTGTTGTTCAATATCTTAATATGGAAGAGCTTAGTCATTTCCTTGTGCTCCTTGCGATGAAGGCTACTTAGATTCACTTCCTTTACCATTGTAGTCTAGATAATGTTTTCATCTACATCTATGTTGCTTTCTACATGGTTTCCATAATCCATGGATAACATCTTCTTCTTGGCATCCATATTATGGTTCTTCGCATTCAATTATGGATGTAACTTTGAAAACTTATCCTTGATTGACCACTGATATTACAATGGATGTAGTGGTTGTTTTGATTCTTGCACTAATATGCAATGGTTATTGTCTTCTTTTTCCTTTCGTTTCCTCTTCTTCTTTGCCCTTTTGGAAGAATCTTGGTGGTATTTTTACTTTTAGTTTGGAACCATTAGATTATCATTTATTATTGGTTATGTCCTTTAAGTAATGTTGTTGCACATAGGCCTCATCCATTATATTAAGCTTGAAGGGGTTCACTTGCTAAATTTCTATGCAGTCCCCCTAGACACTTGAGAAGTACATCTGGGTTCTTGGGAGGCATATCCAACATAATTGATTTTTTTCTAAACTTGATGGTGTACTCTTGCACACTTTGCCCTTGCCTCTACTTGAAATGATGCCAACAGATATTCTTTTCCTCTACATATCCAATAGGACAGAGCTAGAACTTGACGAGGGCTTTAAACACCTTCCACTTAGTTTTTAGTGGATCACCCTTTAATTTAAGTTACAATATGTGTCTTTTCTACTAGGTTAGGGTATTTCCCTATAATTTTAGTTGGGTAAATGAAATATTTTGCTCTTCTTCCAAGCTATGGAAATTGAAATAAACTTTTAATTGTTTCCACCAATGAGTCAACTTATCAACATTAATCTCACCTTGATAGGGTTTGATGACACTTAAACTTTGTTTCTCTTTCTTTCACTACAAGGAAAATACCTTCTAACAGAGGTTATAACAAAGGTTTTTAGTGTTATAAAATTGATAAAAATTGTCAAAAAATACTCCGCTACAACATCCGTTTGTGGTAGCGGATGTTTTAGTAGAAATGATAATCAAAATTCATCATAACTGAAAAAACTGGGCGGATGGAGGTTTTAGCGGATGTTTTTTTAACGATGTGCTTCATGGAAACAATAACACTGGTGCGCTAAATAAATAAAAGCACCAGGGCTATATACATAACCAAACGCACCAAGGCGTTGAATGCAAAGAACACCAATTCTTGAAATGCATATCGCCCCAATGCATATATATTAACAAAATGCCGTTGTGCATTCTTTTCAGGAACGCCACTGGGGCAGGCAAAAAAATATTGCAGGCCCGATGCTTTAATTTAAAATCGCAGCTCTGATGCATATGATTTGTATAAAAGCACTGGCGCGCTACTCATATAAAAGAACCAGTGCTATTAATTTTAATAATGCATCGGGGTGTTAGTTTTATGAAAGCACTGGTGCTTTAAGAATTACAATGCACTGGAGCGTTAAAGGCAAACAACACTAGCGCTTGAAGAATATAACATCCCGGTGATGCCATTTTCAAAAAAGGCACTGACCATGCAAAAAATCTTGAAGTAACAATGATTTTAGATAAAATAACACACCATTGCGTGTTTATGTTATAGACACACCGACATTTTGTATACGATTTTCTCTTTTTTAGGATCTGTGACAATGCAAATATTGTGATTTTTTAAATTCGCTATTCATAAAAAAATTGACATATATCTTATAACAATATTCATATAAATTAAATTTTGATTAGTGCATTTGCATATGATGTTTGGATTAATTTGTTATATCATCATACTTCACATCTCTTCAATATAATATTTAATCATCCATATAATTAACCAGTGGTGCAACATTTCACAACGACATTCGATAACGCAACAAAATAAATTAAAATGTATTTTATTATATATCGATAAGAGCCTCCTTGTCATACAGAATGGGATAGTTTTTGGTAACCCCTTGTCTTTCAATTGGGACACTATGTCCATTACATGAAAACAAATGTCTGATTTTCAGGCACAATTATTTAAAAAAATATAACAACTTGCATTGATATCGAAATAGATCATCATTCTTCACTGGAATTGCTGCCAGTGCTTGAGATACTTCAATGACTTGGGTTATTTGGATGAATGTTTTGTTGATTGCATCAATTTTTTTCCTCTTCTTGATCATGTTCCATTTGCAAACATAAAAATAAAGTGCATTGAGTGTGTCTACATGAGTGAGAATAATGAAAATTGAAATAAATAATACACATCAATGTAAATTGAATAACAATATACCATAACGAGAAGTGACTCATGAACTATACACATGGTTTCAAAACCAAGTCTCATGCCTTGTTGCAACAAGTCTTCTGTTGGCGTAGTTCCATACTTTGTTTCCTTCAAGTTTTATACTCCATTATAAATCATAGATTCAATATAAATGATTTTTTTGCTCTATTAATTATAAATTCAGAGAAGTAAAACAACATAGATACTTACAAATTCTACAATTAATTTTTGATATGCCAATATATACTCACAACCCATATTTAATCCAATGTCAATCAATTCTTCCGATGACTCTTCTTTGTATGTTAGCAACTATTTGAAGACATTCAAGGGTGGTTACTATAAAACAACTTAAAATATACAAGAATAAAACCTTAAGTTGTTATAAGGAAATATTAACAATTACTCATAAACTTTGATATCAACCATTTTCTTAATTGTCGTCCTGTTTTATGTGTTCAATGAGTTCCATTTTCTTTTCGTTTCTGCAAGAAAATACTTGAAAATTAATATTTAATGCTAAATTATTTGTTTATATATACAAAGTCAATGATTACATACATTTTAAGAACATTGTTGTTGATATGGCTCTTCTTGTGATGCAATTATTTCTATTTCTTTGACCAGCTCCTTGTACATGTTTTTGGACATTCCTACTAGCATGTTTCGCATATCAACTTCTTGATCCTTTGGGATTTTCATAATCTTCTTGAAAAAAAGTAATAAACTATTTTTTTATATTGATATATGAAAATTAAATATAACAAAATTGATATTAATATATGAATGGTTTGTAGTAATATATACATATAATTCTCGGGCCTAGAGTATGCCCTAAAACTGCTTCTGCTTGACTAAGAACTCGTCTTCCTCGGACGTATGGAAACAAGTTAACGAACCAAGACCCAGAGGCATCTAGCAAGAGTGAAATCCTGCCCTCTTATAGACTACCAACGGGTTATTCTAGGTGGCGTGGTTTTCCTTGAATAACGGTGATGATTCAGCCTGCATTCGCATTTAGTGGCTAAAGATGGATGTCCTCACTGCTGGTTTGACAACTGAGTTATGATAGGGTTTCCCACCTGTGAAAAAATATACATATAATTCTAGAAAATAATTTTAATTAGGAATATTACCTTTTTAATGATTTTTTGTTGTTGTTGTTATATGTTTTTGCTATTGCAGGTCTGACAGGTCTCATTGAGCATTCTATGGAAAATATTCCCGTAGTTTAGATATAATTTGGTTCTTGGAATCATTGGATGATTTTTGTATTGTAAGTGGAAAGTATGTCTATATGTTCATTCCACTATATCCTTCATAGTTTTGTAAAAAAATTCCCCCCTTTCATAAAAATCCAACACCACTCTAGATGAGTTAAAGACCAATTCATCGACATTTACATGTTCCATAATTTTTCTTTTCTTAGAATGACATTGATCTTTTCCTTCGTTATTTCTCCCTAGAACATTAAACATATATGGATTAGTAGATTGTTTGAAACATGTTATCTAATATTCTTAAGTATATTATTAATGAAAATTAAAAAAAAAACTCATATTGAATAGTATTTTTTCATTCACTTGTATTATCCTTTTGCAATTTTTCTATCAGGCTTTTACGATCTTCTGCACTTAGATTATAAATAATCTTATCAACCTTCTTCTTTTGTGGCTCCGCATGACACACACTAACCAATACATATTAGTTAAACTTACATATAGTTCAAACATATTAATTTGTAAGGTATTTACAAAGAACTTGTCTTTTCTACTTTTTTGGATGTGTTATCATTGTGCCGATCAATATTTTTGTTACTTGACAACTTTTCAGACATTTTTTGATCAATATACCACTGATAGCATTCAATACAAAATCCATTAAATATATTTTATACATAAATCGAATAATTTTCTGCCAAAAAGAGTTTGGGTAACCGATGCGGTTATTTGAATAAATGCCCAAGTGCGTTTAATGTGTTAAATGCACAGGATGTTTAATTGTTTAGCACCAACAACAAAATTTATTTATTTTTAAATATTTTTAAATTATGATGGTGTGATTTGTAATGATAAAAGCACCGCCATCACAGTAAAAAATGAAAACATAAAAAATAAATACAAATCAATTAACGATGCTATTTGGAAGAGGTGAGCCAGTGCGTTATATTACATTGGGTGCACGAGTAAACATACCCTATTATGTAAAAATGGATAGGGCCGACAAGATTTAGTGCGATATGTAACGATAAAAGCACTGTGAGCACCAATGTGAAATATTACACGTGGTGCACTGCAAAACAAATATCGTTTTAAAAAAACCAGACAGGGACGACAAGGTTTGGATCTAATTCAATAAGTGATACCCCTATTTTACATGTCAAACACCCTATATATAGTAAGTACACAAACCCATTAAATCTAAAATGCCTAAAATAAAAAACCCTAATTGTGAAGTGGTAGAAGGAGTTAAACCCTAAGGTGAAATTTTGCACTCACATAAGTAAGAAGCTACAAGGGTTTAAGGTAAGTATTGAAATTTTTTGTTTTGTTTGTTTGTTTTTATTATTTATTTTTATTTTTTAATTTTAATTAAATCTAAATAGGAACAAAGATCATAAAATTTTTTACTAGTAAAATCAATAGTAAATTTTGTATTATGCAAGGTTTTTTTTTTTTTTTTTTCTTGGCCTTTAAATAAATCTAATAGAAATTGTAAAAAATTTTAACAGTAAGATCAACAGTAAAATTCAAAATTTCTTCCATGTAGGGTTTTGAGTGAATAACCATACCTTTCAAATTTTGAGCTTTCTGCAGTTCCAAAATATTCTGCTGCTTTACAATGCTCCCAATATGTCTCTCTTACAAATGATCTCTCTTTTAATTAAACCCTAACAGAAATTGTAAATTTTTTATTAGTAAAATCAACAATAACATTTAAATTTTTTACTATGTAGGGTTTTCGCATTTTTTTCACTTAATCCAAACATCGGTGCGTTTGATAGTAAAAAGCACTGGTGTGTTTACAAGTAAAGCACACTGATTTTGATAAATTACCGGTGCGCCAATTTTTTTAAATGCACTGACATGATATAATCCCCTTTTTTATTTCATTTTATTTTTTAAATCCCATAAACAGTGCAGTTAATACTTTAACACAACGATGTTGTTTTTATTTAAGTGCATTGGTGCGGTAATTGTTATAAGAGCACTGACATGATATAATTCCTTTTTATTTTCAAAATCTCGGAAACAGGTGCACATTGATACTGTTTTTATTTAAACACATCGAAGCTGTTTTTTTTTATAAGAGAACCGATATGATAGAAGATATATATATATATATATATATATATATATATATTCAAAATCCCGGAAACCAGTGCAATTATTATTTTAACGCCCCAATGCGGTTTTAATTAAACATATCGGTGCCATTAATTTCAAAAGAGCACTGATATGATAGAATTCCTTTTTTAATTCTCTAAATTCAGGGCACATGTGCATTTTTTATTTTGAAGGATCGGTGCGGTTTTTGTTTAAACGCGTCATTGTGTGGTTTTATAAGAGCACCAATATGATAATTTTCCTTTTTTATTTTCAAAATCCTGGAAACCAGTGTGGTTATTATAATAACACATTAGTGTGCTTATTATTTAAATGCATAAGTGAGATTAGTTTTGATAGGAGCACCAGTAGGGTTTAAAAGTTATCTGAAATTTTATTTTCACATAAAATGACATATTCATCTCAAATTATCCTTTAGGACACATCCACATGAGTTACAATAGTTCATAGTATACATTTTCCGCTTAAAATCACCTTATTCTTGAAAAATGATTTGAAAACTATATTAAAATTCAGATTGTGGTTATATGGTTCTCGAAATTAATTTTAGGTATGTACACAAAATTTTATTTCTGATTTTGCTCAAATGCAGGGAGAAAATATCATAATATCAAATGGCCAATTCTTCAAATTCCAGCTCATTCCATATTTTGCAAAGTCCTTCACATATTTCTCCCTTTCCATCTCTAGTAATTTCATATTTTATTTATATTTCGATTATCTAATTGATTTTTTTTTAAATCCATGTCAGTTTGAATAAAAATGTATTCGAATTTGCAGGATCCTGATTCATAATCGAGTCTAGATGCAAAAAGTATTCCTCCATTTCAAAAATGTGGGAATCTCTTATTAGGAGTAGCATATTGCAAGTAGTTGGTAAATGAAAATGGACAACCACTTCACCCTGCCAATTGGAACATGGAATCTTCCAAGCGCAATCCTGGACCAACAATGGTAATAATTGTTTGGTATAATGTAATTTCGACAAACCAATTGCATTCTGCTTACTAATATCATTGATGTACTAATGTTCGATATTTTTTGAAATTAGGATTCCAATGATGATGAGTGAACCACCTACCATCTTCTGGTGCACCCCACTACAACATAAAATTGAGAGAAGGTTTCATTAAAATAAAGACTCAGAGAGGAAGCATACAAATAATGGTTGAATCAACCACCTATTCAATTCCCACTACGTTTAGATTCACCAATTAGGAATAACTACAACAATAGTAGTTCTTCATCACAAGTTGGTAATGGATGATTACTTACAAGGTACAATTGCCATGGAGGCAATATTTTTAAATTCATTCCATAATGATAAGCTAGGGGATGATGCTCATATCACTAATGCCTTATTTGAATGCTTGAAATATGCTTCCACCACCCCTCTCTTTGGACCTGTCGACAAGTCAAATATTAATTAGTTGGGGACAATGATGTTATTTTATAACTTGAAAGCAAAGTTTGACTTGTTGAATCTATGTTTCTCGAAAATATTGAGCTAATTAACTTGCATGATCGATCACGTCCCTTATATTTTGAGAAATCTTGTCACTCAATCAACATTAAAAATGGTCTATTTTATAAACATTAAATATTGACATTGTATAATTATATTTCCCACCAACTACATTTTATACAAAGATAAGGTTCTTCCAAGTGATAATGTCTTTCTGGGTAGTTGAAAAGAGGTAAAGCAATTGTTTAAAATGTTGGGTGTTGAGTACATATCATATCATGCATGTTCAAATGATTGTATTCTATATAGAGGAGAATATGCAGGCAAAGAGATATGTCCGAAATGTGGGCATGACATGTACCATAAATAAAAAACAGGTAAATTACATGGTCCTCTTGATAAGATATTGAGGTACATGCCTATAATCCCAAGGATTCAAAGGCTCTTTCATTGCAAAGAATTAGCTATGTTGCAGGGATGGCATGCCTCACACAAAAATGAGTAAGGAGTTATGCAAATCCCAATAGATTCAATAGTGATGAAGCATATAGAGGATACATGGCACAAAAAATTCGAGGTTGAAGTATGAAGTATATGAATTAGCATAACCATGAATGGAATTAACCCATATTCCTTCTAGAACACCAACTATTCTATTTGGCCTGTAGTAGCGATCAATAAAAATATCCCCCCATGGTTGTCCATGAAGAATGAACGTCTTATGTTGGATCTCATAGTCCCTGGTAGAAGGAAAGTGAAGAATATGGATGCCTAATTACAACCATTGGTAGATGAATTGAATTAATTATGGGAAGGGATACATGTTTGTGATGTATCAAGACCCATCGTAACCAGTAGGAGTTTTACATTGTATGGCATATGTACTTACACCATATGTGATTATCTAGGCTGAGGAGTTTTCTCTGGTAAATTAAATTTTAATGATTTTTTTATATATGTAACAATATTGTTTCACATATTGATTTAATTCACTACAATTGTTCTCATTATCATGATCGCTAATGTGCCCTGTATACAATAATTCACAGGTCTTGTAACAAAAGGGTATCATGGATGTAAATGTTGTGGACCTTCTTTGAAGGATAGATGGTCTGACCAACTACGAAAGGCAGTGTATGATTGCTCCAACGTATTCCTCCTAGAAGAACACCCTTATAGAATAGAAACATCTGCTTTCAATGGTAAACTAGAGTGAACCCAAAGTTCTGCAATAATGACACCAACTAATGGCTTAGAGCATATGAGAGGGAGAAGGAGGAATTTGCAGAAATGTTCGATTCAAAAGGGGAGCCTATGCTCGATGATCCAAAAAATTTCGATGCCTATGTTGAGAAATTTCCCATTGGGATGAAAAGGAAATCTATCTTTTATGAGCTCCAATTTTGGGAGCATCTTAAGATTGCCTACTTACCAGATCCCATGAATATATTTAAATGTTTCATATTATTTATGGAGGCACATATCATCGAAATAAAATGACACATTGTTTTTTAGGAAAGATATTGTTTCTTCAAAAACTAAAAAGAAACATTGGCTTAGACAAGACACCAGAGGAGAGGTTGATCATTTTGATCTTTCAAAGAAGGTGATTTCCCATGGATTTTAAAGAAAGACGATCTTTATTTGGAAAAGGAAGTTATAATGGGTGTGAGGGTGCCTTATTTATATGGGTATTCACTACGATGTTGCTTCAACGTGGAAGACCATTTGTTGGGGTTGAAATCGCATGACCATTTGAACCTTCTAAGAGTACATATGTCAAAAGCATGATTTTTATTATTTGTTATTATTTTTATACAATGGGATATTTTATAATCAATTTTCGTATAATGTACTATTTACTTTGCAGTGTCTTTATCCTATTCTCCTGTGTGGGTGTGTGAACCATGACTTCGCCCAAGACCTATGACATGCAATATCTAAATTTTCTGCATTTGGACATTGGATCACATCAAATAAGATTCATATGGCTAGAATTCCATGATGACGTCAAGAGATAACTGAGATTGTTTGTATGTTTGAGAAGGAACTACCAACAAGTTTCATGGACTTGCATTTTCATCTTCTAATTCACCTAGTAGATGAGGTTGAATTAGTTGGGGTGGTTTCTTGGCATTGGATGTTCTTCTTAGAGAGATAATGAAGAAATTGAAAGATTTTGTTCGATAAAGGGCAAAAGCCGAGGGGTATATATCGTATGAGTTTTTCTATTATTTCAGTGAGTACATTAAGAAGATTGACAAAACACCATAGATGGTGATTTGGGACAATGAAAGGGACATCATTTTCACACAGAGGATGCCAATGATGGATGCATGACACAAGACTTTGGAGTGGAAGTTGAGTTCGACCAATCTAGTCATGCTAGCCACCACAATCAAAACCTAATATAGGGGATGTTAGGTTACATCAGAAAGATACAAGAGATCATTCAAGTGGACTTGTCTTTGTACTAATGTGTTACTTTTAGGTGCAAGTGGTGGGAAACCTTTGATCGGAATATTGTAAAGGAAGATCGTCATAGTGGGATGATATCTATCAACTCTATAAATATGTGTCATGAAGCTTGGGAGCCTTATGTTTTCCCCAAACACTACAACTAGGTGGTTTTTTATCTAGATGCTTTGGATAGGGATTGTTGGTTCGTATTAAGATACAACCATAGATAAAAACACATTTTTGAGAACAACAATGTTACCATGCCAAGCGATGAAGATAATCAGGGTGATGCCAACGAAGAGTGATATGTACTTGTGTTATTTCATCATTTATAGTATTGTTGTAAGTTTTTGTTTTCTTTATTTCACTAATTATATTGTTTTTTATTCACCTTGTTGACATTTTATATAATTGGTAGGATTCACAAACGGTTTTACATGTTCTTTTGCAGTGGAAACATTTTTACATTTACAACTAAGTATTTCCAATTGCGTAATTTATAATTTAAAAATTAAAATTTTAACATATTTGTTTAATTGTGTTTATATCTAATTTACAGTAGACTTATTCGATAGGCTTTGGATAGACACCAGGATAGATCAAAATATTGTAATTATAAGCATGAGTTATCAATTTATAACTATATTTTATTAAGATATCAATCTAAATATACTCATATTATCTCCTTTCTCAAATGACATCATGAGCATCAATCTAAAATAACTCACAAAATGATATAAAATGGAGAAGTAAAATCATATATGTGTACTAAAACGCCTACTACAACCATTGTCAAAGTTTTTCAATATAGTAAAATAACCTCGCTTATTTTCACTATGAAACATATCTCCATAAATATAAATGCAGTTTAGAACATGGTGTACAATACCTATGATAATAAGGATTCAAGGTGACAATCCTTCTCAAATAGGAAAATGAGAAGGATATAACCAAAATGAGAAAATAGGGAATTGGGAAACAACATTGAATATTTATTCTAGATTTAGATACTTGGTTTATTAATCAGTTCACATGTTTTTTCTTCAGGTTTATTTCAAAATCAATATAAAACATGTAGTGATAAATTTATGAGGACTTTAACAATGAAAAATTGTGTATTAATATGTAAGATTAAATTCTTGACATGAAAGGTAAAGTCATGTTTACTATATTTAAATTCCACTTCTTACAACATTAAATAAACTAAAAGGAGGTCTTATGCATGTATAGAATGTTGATTACATTTTTTTATGGACCATAAGAGAACCTGTAGAAATATGATGTAGAATTACAACTGCTCAAGAACATTGATCTAAAATCAAGAGACATAAGCCTACTCTACTAATTTGTGGAATTCAATTCACAATTTAGAACAACAACTGCACACTTGCAATAAGAAATAAAACACGTGCACAATAATTTTTCTAGGGGAAAGCAACTGCTAAAAACCATTATGTCTTCTTGCATTAATAAGATGAATAGAGATGTATTACAATTGCTTGCTCGCTCTGAGCACAACCTACAAGTGGATAATATATCTTTATGCTCAATGAGAAGCTCTAACCCATACTTAGTCAATTTTTCCTCAACTTCAGCCCCTATTTCCTTGCGCAATTCTTGAGGAATTAGGTGCCTATTATTTAGGAATTTTCCTCTAATTGATTGCGCAATTACCAAGGTTGGTCATATTGTAGCATGCAACACCTGTACACTAGAGAATAGTCTACAAATGATGTCACACCACCTTGGAATATCCACCATTGCTGGGGAATTCAAATTCTCTAGATGCACTAGCTATTTTAGGCTGATTGATCAGTTAATTGGATGATCACTGAGTTAGACTACTGTCCCACTGCAAAACTGACCTTCCACTATTTCTATCAAAAGTTAGAACTATTTTAACTGAAAACAAATTGAAATAATTGAGCTTAATTGATACAAATTAGAAATCACAAATGCTTAACTGAAATCAAAGCCCTCTAACTCGAATTTACTGAGTAAATTGAGTGACACAAGCCATGCCACATAAGCTAACTACATCTAAGTTCTCTGTTGATGTGGAAATTAGAATTTTCTCAATTTGACCAAGGAAAAATCAAGTTGGGACTTTCTTGCTGCATTTCTCAACAATCCTTCTCAGCAAGAAAGGGATTATCAACCACCCCAATCCTGCACCTGTGGAACTCAAACTTCCCTCTTGAAAAGTCCTTTGTCAAAATGTCAACATCTTTCTCCTTTAACAGAATGTATTGTAGCAACATTATCTGCCTCTACACACAGTCCCATAAATGGTTATACCAGATATCTATATACTTGGATCTATTGTGAAATACCAGATTCTCAAAGAGCTTAATGCAATTATTATTATCACAATAGATCATCGTTGGATCCATCAAATGACCAAATAGTCCCACAAGTATCTTTCTCATGCAGATCACCTCACATGCTGCTTGACTTGTAGCCATGTATTCTACTTCTACTGAGACGAGAGCCATAAAGCTTTGCTTCCTGCTATACCAGGAAACTGCCATGGACCCAACTCTAAAAATTCCATCTGATGTACTCTTTCAGTTGGATGGACTCCATACCCAATCTACATCTATGAAGCCACACAACTTCACTTCCTCTATCTGTATATACCATAATCCATACTGGGTAGTGCATCTGAGGTACCGTAAACCATGCTTTGTTACCTTCCAAAACAATATGGTTGGCCTAACCATAAATTGGCTTAGCTGGTTGACTGCATAACACATATCTGGTCGTGTGTTCACAAGGTACATTAGTGAACCCACTAACTACCGGTAAATGGTAGCATCCACCTCTTCACCTGAAGTGGAAGTCTCCTTCCTCCAATTGGTTGCTACAGGTGTCTCCATGCGCTTACAAATCTCCATGCGTAATCTTTGTAGTATCTTGTTGGGATACTTGCCTTGAGACACAAACAATTCCCCATTGCCTTGCCATAATTCCAACCCAAGGAAGTAGTGCATGAGACCCATGTCCTTCATTTCAGATTCCCTTGCAAGATCTGATCATCTACTCATAACCAGTTAATATTAAATCATCAACGTATAAAACAATGCTAAGTAATTTACCTACTACCAAAATATGATAGAAGTTCGCATCCGTTTCACTTTTGGTTAATCACAAGCCAGTGAGATAATTGTCGATCTTGGTGTACGAAGCACAAGGTGCTTGT
Source organism: Pinus tabuliformis (assembly GCA_031772625.1). Taxonomy (NCBI): domain Eukaryota; kingdom Viridiplantae; phylum Streptophyta; class Pinopsida; order Pinales; family Pinaceae; genus Pinus; species Pinus tabuliformis. Next base: position 1,009,228,867 of record CM062816.1, read on the forward strand.
TTAAGACTATACAATGCTCGCTTGAGTTTGCACACATGAATCTCCCGATCAAATGTCTCAAAACCTTATGGTTGCTTGATGTACACCTCCTCCTTAATAACCCCATTGAGGAATGTTGTTTTTACATCAATCTGGTGGATCTTCCACCTCATCTGCGCAACTAGTGAAATAATTGATATGATGGATGAATACATTGCTAGAAAAGCAAAGGTTTCCTCATAATCAATTCCATCAACTTGAGATAATCCTTTGTCCAAAAATCTCACCTTATACTTCTCTATGCTTCCGTCTTCTACATGCTTAAATTTGAAGATCCATCTCGAACCCACAACTGATTTATCTACTGGTCTTGGGACCACTTTGCAAACTCTATTCTTCATGTTGGATTCATATTCTTACACCATTGCATCAACTCAAACAGGTTGCTCAATTGCTTCCTTAAAAGAAGATGACTTAGTCTTTACAAGCTCAGTCATTAGAGCCATGTAGCTAGTGTACCTCTCAGGTGACCTCCTTTTCTTGCACAAATTTGATGGAGCACCCAAATTCTCCCTCACATCTTGCACTAATCTATCATATTCCCTGGTTCTTTTTTCTGCATTCTCTGGATGTTTTTGCTTGAGTGTATGTCTCCACTTTGCCTCTGCTCTATTCCTCTGTTTGTGGCTTCTCCACAATTTCCTGAGGCTCCTCCCGAGGCTTCTGCTTTGGAGCTAAAAGACCCTCTGTTGGTGGGATCTAAAGCCCCCTCTCAAGAGAGAACTGCATCACTTTCTCCTCATCAAACTCTACATCCCTTCACACAACTATCATTACGAGGGAAGGTAAGTACACAGGTAATTGTGTGGAGTTTCGGTGTAACCCACAAAAATACTAACTCTACTGTCGGCTTAAGCTTCTTTCTCAAATATTTAGAGACATGGAATTAAACAAAGACTCCAAAAATCCTTAGGTGACACACATCTGAATTTCTCCTTAAGAAAGCCTCCTCCGGTGTAATCATACCAAGAATTTGATGAGGACTCCAGTTCTGCAAGTAGGCTGCTGTGTTACATGCTTGAGCTTGCAAATGTAGTTGTATGCCTTGGTCATGTAGCATAGATATCACAGATCCAACATTTCTACGATTCTTTCTCTCAGCTACCCCATTCTGCTGTGGGTTGTGGGGTGCTCTCAACTCTCTTTGAATGCTTTCATTCACATAGAAAATATTGAAGTCATTCGAAACATACTCACCTGCATTGTCACTTCTGAGAGCCTTCACCTTATTGCCGGTCAGTTTCTCAACTAGTGCCTTGAAATCCACAAACTTTGAGAATATCTCATCCTTCTTCTGCATGAAGAAGATCCAACATTTCCTTGAGAAATCATCAAAAAATATAACATAATACTTATGTCTGATAGTGGAGGCTATCAATAAAGGTCCACAAATATCAGAGTGGACTCTTTCCAAGACAACATGTGATTTGCTGTCTTGATCATGGAATGTGGATTTCACATACTTCCCCAAGGTACAACTCTTGTAGACATCCTACTCCTCAAGTTCTCCTTTAGAGACGTCAGTGGTTATTTGCTGCATAATTTTCAGGGCACCATGACGCAAATGGCCCAATCTTCTGTGCCAAAGTTCATTGACATCATGACTATACACTTTCTTTGCCTTACTGCTTAATGCAACACAATCTCCCACATCCAACTTGTACAATTTCTTCACCCGAACCCTGATATGGTTCACCTGTCCAGTGGCTATGTGTCTCAGGAATGTTTTCCCTTTGCTGAATATTACATGATAACCACGATCTTCAAAATTGCTACAAATATGAGATTCTTCTTTAGGCTTAGAACAAACATGAAATCTTTGAGGTGGAGAGGAGATCCCGACTCCCTCTAAAAGGTTACTGTACCAATCTCTATGTCATTGTACCTTCCGTCATCCCCCAAATCGATATGCATCTAGAGATATTTCTCCTCTAGGTCACATAAAAACTCTCTACACCCTGTCATGTGGAATGAGGCACCGAAATCCAAGTACCACATACTCCCCATGATAATGCTTGTCATGCATGCAATAAGGGTAAAGTCAAGCTCAAACTCTGAAGCCAATGCCTCACCTACTGCTCCTCCTAAGTTCTTCTTGCTAGAATTTTGTGTGGATACTTCATAGGACAATGCCCAAATTCATGACAATTGAAGCATTTTATTTTGGATAAGTCTTTCTTCTTGCTCCCTTGGCTAGATTGTTGTTTGGTTTGAGATTTCCTCCCTTTTCCCTTCTTTCCCTTTCCAACCAATGCAAAATTTTCGTCATCCTCTGCTTTAGATGAAGTTCCATCCTGATTATTTCTCCTGAACTCTTCTTGTACCATGTCGGACCACAACCTTTCCCACTTCGGTAAATTTTCCCTTCCATTCACCAAGTACTGGTAGCTATGCTAAGATTTTGGATGGCCTAGAAGAGCTAGGCTCACCAGGTCCTCTTCTGTAACAGTCACACCAACCCCTCCAATCTCATCCCAAACTTGTGTGAATTTGGTGAGACACTGTAGAATAGTATCATTCTTTTCCGTTTTATTTTTTCAAACTTTATCTTTGAGGGCCAGTTTTATATGATCACTGCTATTCTCGAACAACTATGTTAGTGCATTCCACATTGCGAAAGGAGTTTCTTTTCCACAAATATTTGAGACAATGTGGTCTCTCACTCCCTCCAAGATTATTCTCCATGATTTGGCTACATATTTCTTCCATTGCGCTAGGTTTTGTGCATCCAATGCCTGTGGTTTTGCAATGTCTGTCTTGACATATTACAACAATTCGTTGTCATCAAGCACCATCTCCAAGCTATCCTTGCATACAATGAAATTTGAGCTGCCTTCAAAGGCATACTCTAATCTCATGTCGTTGAAGGTCATCTTCCCAACTATGAAGAAATCTTCCTACACTGAAGCTGCAAATTCGAACCTCCTGAGAAAGAACTTCAAAATTCATGTTCTAATGTGAATCCTGCTTTGATGCCATGTAGAAATATGATGTAGAATCACAACTTCTCAAGAAGTTTGATCTAAAATCAAGAGACACAGTCCTAATCTACTGATTTGCATAATTAAATTCACAATTGCACACATGAAATAAAAAATAACACACATGAACAATATTTTTCTAGGGGAAAGAAACTATTAAAAAACCCCTTATGTTTGCTTGCATTAATCAGACGAATAAAGATTTATTACAATTTCTTGCTTGCTCTGAGCACAACGTGCAAGTGAGTAACCTATCTCTCTGCTCAATGAGAAGCTCTGACCCAGACTTAGACAATTTCTACGTCAACTTGAGCCCCTACTTCCTTGCACATTTCCTGAGGAATTAGGACCCTATTATTTAGGAATTTTCCTGCAATTGACTACACAATTCCCAAGGTTGATCATATGGTTGTGTGCAACACTTGTACACTCCAGAATAGTCTACAACCACGATTACATAGCTTTGTAATCTCCACCACAACGGGGGAACTTTAATTCTCTGCATGCACTAGATATCTTAGGCTGATTGATCAGTTAACTGGATGATCACTGAGTTAGACTATTGTACCACTACACAATTGACTTTCCACTATTTCTATGAACAATTACAACTAGTTTAACTAAAAAAAACTTGAAATAACTGACCTTGATTGGTACAAATTAGCAATCACACATGCTTAACTGAACTCCAAGCCCTCTAACTCAAATTTACTGAGTAAACTGAGTGACACGATCCATGTCATCCGCTAACGTGGAAATTCAAATTTTCTCAATTTGACAAAGGCAAAATCAAATTGAGGCTTTCTTGCTGCATTTCTGAATAGAAACAAATGGGCTGACGTGGATGCATGAGAGGTTTTAATTTTTTCTTCATGGATAATGGAAGAGTTTTGACTTTTCTTGTCAATGGTAACTATGAATAAAAGTTGAATTAATAAATATTTTATGGCTAAGAATTAAATGATAAATAATGTGATGGTGATTAAGAAACATTTGATTGACTTTATAATAGACTTGGTGATGCATTTTTCTTTCCTATTTAGATTATGTAAAATACATATCTATTTTTATGTATTTATAAGTAAATTATTGAAAGCAGACATGTCTTTATCATTGTAAACATTATGTAATATTAGCTAGGAGAAATGTGAAAACATGAATTTCAGTGACTATCTCGTGGTAAGTATGTGGAAAAAATAATATTTGTTGCGCTGTTCATTAAAAATGATCAAATATATTATTTGTCAAAAAGTAAAATCTAATGTAGTATTACTTTTGTATTATTTAACTCATATTTATTATTAAAAAAAGATAAATTTAAACCACTATAACAAATAAAGAACCAAAATAACACCAAAACGTTATATCTTTATTATTAGAAAAAATTTCACTTGCCTCTTTAAGGGAGAACTTCCAATAGAGAAAATCTCCAACCACAAGTAACTTCACAAGCCTTATTTTACATTTCTTGATCCTCATTTTTAGAGAGAGAAATTTCTAATTTAAATTGGTAAGAGTTGCTATAAATATTAAGCTTAAATTGCTTGAAAATATCATATATATAGATAATGTTTTAAGTTATATTAAATCTAAATTAATTATAAAAAATTATGACTTAAGTTTTTTAAATTTAACAATAAATTGAATTTTATAAACCAATATAGATACATCTTAACAACAAATCTACCAAGAGCCAAGAGGGATTGAATCTCATTATATGAAAATCTCTTTTAAGAATGCAACTCTTGAAAAAAGACTCTACATGTCAAAAGATTTAATGTCTTTTAGTGATTCATAAATCTGTGATTAAGATGGATCTATAGTGGTTTTCTATCTCTATATATAGATCAACCATAGTGTAATTTTTCATTGTTTAAATTGTATTTTTAAATAATTTATTATTATTAATATTTTATATTAAAAATTGAATGAGTTACACATTTTCATCTTATTAAGAACTAACTAAATTATTTTACCTTTAATTATTTTTTCCTTGTGAGTATTGAAATATTTTACTAATTAGGTTAGAATAAATATGAATGAACTATTTAAGAAATAGAAAAATATTTATGGTAATTTTACAATTATAGTTTCAACCATACTAAACTTTATAATTTATAAAAATATCTTTTCATTTTTTTTTAAGATAAGTCGTTTTGCATGTAATTTCATATATAAAATTTTGATATAAGTTTACCAATACATAATCTATAATAAATATTATTTCATAAAAATAAACATCATGGTGATAACCATCTAACAAACATAAACATCATCTAAGATACACATTCAAATTCACAACCATCATCTAATTATATACACCTATAGCACATAGAAACGTCATTAACTAGCACACAAATCTAATAATATAACAATGCAACATCATTGTGATCACATCTAACAAAACACAAGCATTGTAATTTAACATTATCACTACACAAATCCTCAAATATACATCTCATTTCAAATAACTATTATCACATACACATCTATCTGCAAGCACATTAAATGAACATATCTAACATGACCTAACGATATACATGTCAACACCAACATCTAAATTAAGTACATCAACATGAACAAAAAAATGTACCACACACACACACACATACACACAAGTCAAATAATTGCGATCAAATATATGATACAACGGACGTAGTAGTGGCATCTTGATCTGTAGTAGAAGACAATGGATGGTCAAGTACTGCCTCAACAGTCAAACTATGAGGTGGAGGAGAAGATGGATGGTTTGCTTTCTCAGGAGCAACATGAGGCACCTCCGCTAGTACTGGGGCGTGATCAACAAACGAATCATGAGGAGGTGGAGTACTACCAGAAGGATCATCGACACCCTGACCATGATCTGAGAGGGTAGTACTACTAGAAGGATCACTGACACCCTGACCATGATCTAATGGGGTAGTACTACCAGAAAGATCATCGACACCCTGAGCATGATCCGATGGGGTGATACTACTAGAACCATGATCACCACCCCTATCATCATGATCCAATGAGGTAGTACTATGTGAAGACTCATGTGACGTGCATGCCCATCCCTCTTTCTTCCAGTAGCTTGGTATCTATGATGATATGATGCATAAGATTAATCATATCGTGCAAAAAATCCCTTAAGAGTTCTAGGAGCCTAGGATTTTCCCCAATGTCTTGGGCCCTCGTAGGGTGGACTCCCTCCTCAACCAAAAGTATAGACAATTGGTCTCAGTAGTGCATCCTAAATATGAGACTAGCCCTATGGGACTGCATGCCAATGCCCCTCTGCACCTAAGGATGTGCCTCACCCTCCTGGGCCTCACCCATCTTTACATTTGATCCCTCCGGTAGGGGAGGAGGCATGTCCCCAACGAATGTGCCGATGTCTACAAAATATATGGTACACAAAAATAATTAGACAATTTCATTAAATACTTTAATAAAACAATTTAAATAACGTGCTAGAATAAATTTTATTTTAATTAATTAAGACATGAAATGAATATAGTTTAATTTAAAGAAAACACTCATATTACCTCTATCATTTTCAGGATCATCTAGTGTGAAGAGGATGTTGGGACACTGCCTCCAATCCATCCCCGCATACATACATATACCAAGACAAACATGTGGTCAGCCTCACTGGCCAGTAGCACCAGTGCCTGGGCAGAAATCCTGGTACAACACGATGGGGGACATTAGGTAACTTAAGAAAATCCCCCCCTCTCCTGGATAGGCTAGTGATAAAATAAATGTCCTCCTTAAAGGGCCTATACCACGTGTCAGGAATGACACAGAAAGAATGTTGGTGGACATCCCACCAACAGATCAGTTGTGTCAACAAGCCAGAGTGTGCCTTCAGGGATGTAGCCTCCTCATAGTACTTAAGGAGGCCTAAATTCCTCAAGAGCACTCGGGTTATTGCGCTAATAGGGTGAGGGTATAAATCTCTCTCCCTCTCTTGTGCCTCCCATGGTTAAATCACATTGTATTGGTCCGCCATTTTCTTCTTCTCCTGCTTCTGCTCCCTCTGTTGACGTCTCTGCTACATGATTGACATATAAAATACATCAACCTCATATATATATATATATATATATATATATATATATATATATATATATATATATATATACACACTAAAAGAAAAATGTATTTATAAATATGGACATATAACTTTCAATTGAAAAAAAAAATCATCCCCAGTGCGCCCAAAAAATAGTAATGCACCAGCTCTGGTGCACTATCAAATAGGAAAGCACCGACAATGGTGCGTACATACATATGATGCACTACTTTTGGTTCTCATACATACATTTTCAATGCGGTGCGTCGAGACAAGCTTATGCACCAGTGCATATGTACAACCTTTTTGCACAAAAACGAAACATTTAAGTTATTGAACACATCGAGCTATATTTTTTTAATATTATGTTTGTAGTGAATTTGGTAAATATAAACACAATGAGAGTAACTTAAAAATGTATGCACCGGCATACAATTTATAGCTTTTACCGGTGTGTTTTAATTTACCACATGCATTGACAACATAGTGGTGCATTAGGTTCACGCCCAGGATTGTGGTACACCCTTATAAACTTACAAGGTGCACCGCTACGTGTGTGAGTTGAACCCGTTGAATGCACCACACGAGTTTTTTTTTTTTTTTTTTAACAAAGGATTTTTGGACCTAATTTACAATTTTAATCCGCTAAAAAATTAAATTAGAGAGAAACATAGACATTACTTGGACATTTGTTGGTTAGGGAGGCATAGTTAACATGTAAACAAGAAAAAACAAATTTCACCACCATTTGGGAAAATTCAAAACCCACGCACTAAGCACGAAACATAATGATGGTGAGAAAGATAAGCACCGATGACAGGGCGCTTGAGTGAGGCAAGAGTGTCACCGATGCTTCAAAGCTTTATAACACTACAAATGGTAAAAATGAAATTTACAGTTGGTAGGTTTTTTTTTTTATTTAACTTGTTCTGATGTGTTATTGTAATAACACTAGTGCATACTATTTCCAAGATAACCGAATTAAAAAATAATTAAAAACCCTATAGGGGTGCTCTTGTTAAATACATACCGAGGTGTTTTAATACATGAACAACACTAGTGCTTCGTCGGAATATAACACCAATATGGTGAAAATAAGTGTAGGACTGACATTTTTTAAATTTAACTTTTGCTTGGTGCTAAAGAATAGTGTAAGCATTGATGCGTCATATATAGATGACACATCGTTGTTTTTATTTGTATAAAAAATAACGCTTCGACGATGCATCACTCTCTATTAAGCACCAAGGCTTTTAGTTCAATTAATTGCACCGATGCGTATAATCTAATAACCACACCACTATTTTTAAGTTAAAAACTCCACAATGGTGCACTATATAGTGTACGCATCAGGGTGTTAGTGTATTGGTTTAGCACTAGTTTGTCATTAGAGTATACCACTAGACTAGGCAAAATGAATTTTATGACTGACATTTTTGTAAATTTAACCATTTTCTAGTGCTTTCTAGTAGTATATGCACCTGTGCGCTTTTTTACTTAGTGTACCGTTATTTTTTTTATTAAAAAAAAAAATTACCATGGTGCACCATGTGTTATTAGGCACCGATATGTATGTGTGTAGTAAATCACTAGTGCATTTGTGTATTATAGATGCACCATTAAAAAACATCCACTAAAACATCCGCCTGCCCAACTTTGCTAGTGGCCTTTGCTACAAACATATTGTTGGGCTATTTTTATATGGGTTTCTGCAAAAACCTCCACTAGAGGGTATTTTCCTTGTAGTGTTTGTCTCCTTTTATAGGTGTTCACTATCTCTTTATTTCTCATCTTATCCTAATTTTGAGTTAAAGCCACCAACCTCTCAAAAATGCCCAATTTTTTTTAGTAGAGATGCCATGATGAGGGCCATGTTGCAAGAGATATCAATGACTTATTCTTCCAAGTTCAAAAATATCTTCCATACCTCATCTCCATGGCTGTTATGACTGGACTCATCTGTTATGGCTAGGATTTTGATACTCTCTTCTTAATCAATTTCTAGATTCATGAACTTCCCATAAAACCCTAAAGAAAATTGTTTCATACTAGTATGGTTTCTAATTTTCCATGGATATTCCACTAGAATAGTTCGACACAACAAATCTTATAATATTCTAATTTTTTATTATTATGCAATTTATTAACTTAGATCTCAAATTTAATATTAATAGGGTGATGTTCAAAATTATAAATAACTAAAACCAAAATGGAAGAAACAAACAAATGAACATATCATCCACACAAATTAACACAATATGTGACATGGGAAATCCAATTCAAGAGAAAACCTAGCTAGAAGATGAGGCCTATGCTTTTGCCTTTATCCTTATCTATGAAATGCATGGACAAACAAAGGGGCGTGTTGGTGCACAGGGTAACCCAAGGTTCAAAGTTAAGCTAACAAAACCCCCTCAGACATTGTCATTTTTCAACACTTACGAATAGATGATGTCTCATTCGAGGTATGCTGATGGGTTTTCAAGAATATTTGAAGGTTTTGTAGGGGAATAGGGGAAACAAAGACAATTTCAATTCTAGGCAAGTTTCCTCAAACTATGGTGTTCGCCATACATTGTAGACATAACCACTTAAACATAAATACATTTAAAATACTTCATAATGTGTTGACACATTCCCAATAAACTACAACACACACAAGTTAAGTGTAAAGACATCACACAATTAGTGGAGTGACCATTTAGCATGAGTTCAATATTAAAAAGCACCAAAATTACTCTGGCATAGAATAGGGAATGTAATTCATTCATATATTATGCCACAACTACAAACTATCAACACAAGACATTCACCATAAGTTCTATCAAGACTATAATTCATTCATTTATACAACTATTTGTATAAAAATACATATACAATAGAACTATGAAAAACTGGCATAAGAACTCTGAATACTTAACATTAACATCAAAGATCAGTGAGACAAACTAGTAGGGATTGTCATATGCCTAAATGGGAGAAATCATACCATCATAATTCATGTTGTATTATCCTTCCAAACCTTAACACAATTAGAAAAATGAGAATTCAAAATGGTAATAAGGAACATGAGCATAAAGTGAAGATATCAAGCCCAACAAAAGGCATATAGATAACCATCATTAAGCTAACAACAGAAACATCTAAAAGTGGCAACAACTTTTTTTATAACTTGGTCTCCAACATTGTGCTCTTCAGAATCTTTGGCTAACTCGCCTATCTGTCTCACCCTGATGAGTTGTCGAGTCTCTTGCTAAGTCACAACTACTTGATTGGCCATAACATGCCAAATCAGAACCAACCACTTGATCATAACTAACTGACCCATACGATTAGTGAGTATGATGTTGACAACCAATATTTTATGTTACATCTTAGTATCCACTACTCTGACACACATAGGGTAGCGAGTCAAACATCTACACCATATGCATGTTTGCTTCAGTGCTACATGTGGCATCCACCAACCTTTTCTATGCACAATATTCCCTTTTTTCCACCTTATGGTGCAGTTTCTCCACACATACCCAAAATCTCAAAAATTTCCCCCTTTTCACCTTAGCCCTATTGTAGCAAACAACGATCCCCATTTTTACATTATTATGACCATAATAATAATGGGGACCCTTTTAAATTTTTTGTTAGCTTTGATGTGTAAAATACCTTTTTAAAGTTTAAATAAGCCTTCTCATTTAATACATTTCAATTAGTCTTTGTTTTATTGAATAAATAAAATAATAAGGACCTTTGTCCAAGAACCACAATATCCAATACTTGATCGAATAATTCAAATTGAGTTATATGCTATTTGTATATATTATACATGCCTTTATCAAATTATTCACACTCATGGCCTTCTCACTTAACACTTGGCCTTACAGGGTTACCCCGACCCTTTTCCTAACTCACACCTTACATACCTTCCAGTATCTCTCCTGCAGGATGATGTGTCAAAGCCCCCCACGAGTCCAATAGGATAAAAATTTTATTGGTCCCTTTTCCATATTCATTTACACGTCATACTTGTCGCATATACCCCATAATATTTATACGGAACAATTTATGTAAACATCGGGAAAGTAACATCGAAACATCTCATCGCTAATGGGTCCCTTTCTCCCTTTGTAATTAGACAAGATACAATGCATCTTTTCACATCATCCTTCTCTTCTCCTTTTTGTAAACAAATTTATTTAACTGGTATTCAACTAAAAAGCTAGCTCATTTGACTCACTCAATGAGTAAATAATTTTGCATTGGTACATGCTGGCATCCATTATGCGTAAGCCCACATCCTACTCATCTCGATCATCTTAAAAAATGAAAACAGCCTTTTCACTCTGCCTTGTGGGATCCAACCTTGCGGGGTGACATATTTGACACATCATATGCCAACTAATTTCTTCATTCAATACTAATGCACCATTTATGCTTTTAATCACCACCACTGTAAAATTGATAATTGAAAGCCACACTTTTATTTTAAATTTAGTACTTTTCACATTAAATTTTAATTATTACTGCATTGACCGACTCTTATTATTTGTTGAGATTGATTTAACCTGCTTTACGCCATTTTTTGCCTTATCTTATGATAAATTGCTCTGAACCTTTAAATTTTCCGTTATAGGTGAATATTGAATAGAACACTCCTCAAGTTTCTATTATGGTGAAAGGAAAGAAGAAAACCCCTGTGCAAAATGCGACTGGACCTTTCAAAGAAGAAGTTAAAGAAAAGTTGCTAGACACATTTTATTTTTCCAACACTGTATGTACATGAGACACTGGTTATTCATCATTGAATGCCATTTATGAGTGGTTCAAAGAAGAATTACCACAGGAGGACAAAGAACCACCTACAGTCGCAACAAAATACTAGGGAGACGACAAAACCTCAGAAGCAATGGTTACCGATGCTTAAAAATATCGCCTACACAAGGTTTCTGTGCGACTGAGGCTACTTCCCTACAAAGATATGATATATTGGGTGGTTGAAACGATTGATATCAATGAGAGGCAATTCATCACTCGTCGAGGCATTACCATTTGGTCTTTCAAGCTGGAGAGAATTTATGGTATGTATCATTTACTTGATCATCATATATTTTATAATGCTCAATTTATGGACTAGTTTATTCAAAAGGAATGTGAGGGAAAAAATGAGGCTTTGCCTAAAACGATAAAATAATGCAAGAGTGACCCAAATAAATTCAAGGAAAAATCCTCTAACAAGTATTCCATCGCTGCCCTAGCTTCCCATTTCTGTTATATTTCTTCTATGTTCTGTTGACGATATGCCTGATAAAATGTCTCTCAGTTTCATGTTGACTGGAACCTGCTTATTGAAACTACCTCTCATAGTTATATCTTTGATTGGGTTCAACTTCTATTAGATAATATGGCTAAGCACATTTTATATTTATGGAAAAAGAAGACCTTTAATAATACTCTGCCATTCTACATGTCCACTTATGTAATGGATGCCATATGGTTTCAGTAGACTTCCCATGCATGGGCTGGAAATGGACACTTGCTGACCCTCTTCCTATACACATATATCACAACATTCTTTGGGAAGAAAATTGCTTTGATCATTTCTACCACATCTTTCATCTTGTAATGATTCCCTTATATCAAGCCATTTTCAATTCCATGCTTCCAAGGATGTCTCCCATGGCTATGGATTGTTTGAAAAGGATTAGGGATTATTTTGTTGAGGATATTTTCACCTATGTTAGGTTTTGGGGAAGTAGTGGATGCCCCCATGTTCTCCCCCTTTACATCCCATACAAAATCTTATTTATGGAAACTTCTTATTAGATTGTCAGGATTGGAATTACCTTTGAACTTGAAAGAGATTCCGAAAGGTTTTGGCCCAAATTTACTTTGCAAATCGGTCTATTCACTCTCCAAAATGATCAACACGTTGAAAATGCAATCCTAGCCTTAAATGAACTGAAGCTTTCCACAATTCCTACCAGAGCTTTTGATCATTATTAGGTAGTTCAAAATATAGTTTTTGAATCATATATTAGAAATTATGTTCATGAACATAGTCAATATGATGATTTATTCTATCATGCCTCTTCTTATGATTCAGTTTGTTATAAAGTGAAGAAGTTGTCTCCAGATAACTTTTAGTACTTTATAGTTTTTAGAGACTCTAAAAGGTCTCCTTTACTAATGAATTTACTCAAGTTAGAAAAAGGAGATGGTTTTGTGGAAAATTCTATCAATTATTCTTCACAAACCACCCCCTAGATCTCTACACCAATGCAAATTTCTCCCGCAGATTCTAGAGATCAAGCTTCCTCAGTCAACCTGTTGGTTGATGATATGAATAAAGAATGGGAATCATTTTTGGATACAATGTCAACACCATATAATGTAGCTAATTAAAAGGAAACCCCTGAAGTAAAAACTTTAGATGTTCTTGCTTAGTAAACAATGCCTGTTACTCCAACATCTTCAAAATCTATTCTTGCACACTCTGGTGCCATTTCTAAAATGTTTATTAATACTCGACATAATGTAGAAGTGATTCCTGCACATCCAAATTAATAAATTCAATTAAATATTAAGGAAATTCCACCAATTGAAGTTTTCTACAATCCTCAACATAAAGCTATAATCAAGAAAAGCAAGAATAAAATAAGAGTAGAAAATGAGCTTTCTTCTACAAACACTGCCTTAGAAGCCACTTCATTAGAATTAACCCAGAAGAGTGCATCGATTGCTACTTATGAAGAGTTTTAAGAGTTAGCTCAATACACAGGGACTTATGCTTCAGGCAACATAGATAAGGAAACCCATGTCAATCAATTAATCAAAGAAAAAGATAACAAGATTCAACAACTGGAACAGAAGATTGCATAATCTCAAACATAGCTTCAAGCACAGGTTACCTTAGTCAAGAATCAACATTCTACTAAAATAAAACAAAAATATGAAAAATTAAAATAATTACAGTGGAGCATTCAGTGAGAAAGAGCAGAAGCTTTGGATCTTCCCAAGCTCAAACATGAAGCTAATGAACTTAATTCACAACTTCAGACACAACAACAACTTCTTTGTAATAAATTGAGTTTAATTCATGTTCAATGCAAACTCGTTAATTCACTGGTTGATGAAATGGTTAACATGGAAACTCAATATGATGAAGCCAAACATGACCTAAATGATCTCCTAGAATGGCAAGCAGACTCAAAGAGAATACATCCAAATCTTCCAAAAAATGATGATATGCATAAATGTATTATCTCGGAAGTGGGAAAGAAAAGTTACATTTGGTGAGGAAGTTGGTTATTGATGCTTAAGAGATCTCAAGTTCCATTGTTCATTCTATCACCCAGTCACTATTGGAGGCAAATTTAATATCAAGTTGCAAAGAGGATATTCTCCCAGACGTAGATACTTCACAAAAGAGATGGATGAATAATAGGGTAAAATGTTGTAAAAAGAGAAAGCAGTTAGTAAAGGTGGATTTCGAGTTAAATTGGTAACTCTTGTTTAAAGCACACAACTATTTGCAGGTATTCAATATTCTTACAGAAGTATCAACTAAACTATTGCCACCTCTATAGGGTTGTGTCTTTAATTTTCAAATAAGCATCATGCCTCATTCTCCTCAAAAGTTGGTACCTCTTCTAGAATTCCATTAGCAATGGAAGCAAGCTACTGGCTCCACATCAACAACAAGTCACCCAAATTGATATTTTATTTTTAAATGTAACTATTAGTTATTTTATGCAAGTTTGTTTTGGTTTGGTTGAGGAAATATTAGAGACTTAGTTTCTCCCTTTGTTTTGTAGAAAAGAAACTACATATAGGGCTCTTGAACTCAAGCAAAGGGTTTCAAAATCGATAGAAGAAAGAGAATTGTTGCACTATTGTACATTACTCCTCTAAACCATTTTGGATTCCATGATAGAAAGAGGAAAAGCAAAATTGGAACTACTATTAATTTCTGTCTTTTGATTTATAAGTGGAATCTTATTTCTTGAATGTTGTTCTTATGTTTTTGGTTCTTGAATGAAACATTGTCATTATTGATATGTTTTGTCATTTGAATTTAATCACAAGTATAACAATATCTTCTTATTGAATGTGAATGAGTTAATATTAACTTAATTAACTATTTAATTAAATTAATCATCTTAAATTGTTTTAATCAATGTTATCAACTGTTGATCCTCATTAAAAACTATTCATTATCATTTTAGTTATTATCTTTATGTTATCACTCAGGTTACTATTATATTTATTAGTTTACGCTTTCATTTATATCTCTATTTTATCATTCTATCACATATTATCAACAAAATTCCATAATGTATTCATCTCATCCATTTTTCTAAGTCTCCATATGTTGGAGAGATTCCCCATTGGGCAACTAGGCCCAAGTTAAACCAGTTGGAGCCACCATATTAAATGGAAAATGGTCTAATTTGGGACTTTGAGTGGGTGGTACCCTCAAATGTTGATGTCTGCAATTTTTCCCATCAACATTTTTGGCACTAGAAGGAGGGCTATAAGACTATGAATGGAAAAAAGATCCCAAAGAAAAAGTACTAACCATTCTAAGAGTCAATATTTGTCTTTAACCTCACCTAAACTTCAAGATATCCATCTCGATCACCTCCTCCCAAATTTGAAGTTGCTGAGCCTTCCTACACATCTCCTAGCACTGTTAAAATATCTTCAAGTGAACCTTCTGTAAATACACGTCTACCTCCAAAACCTCATGTTTATCCAAAAATCTAAACTATAATTCAAAATATCGAAGGATTATATATCTCTAGGGAACAACCTCAAGTACTATAAGCTTATGAAGGAAGTGTATTTCTTCTCTTTCTCGGAATTAAACCATTTGAATTTCCACTAGAAACTCATCGCAGAAAAAGGTCTATTATAGGTTTAGTTTCATCATCTAGTGGGGATATATTCTCTACTTCACCTCCACCCACACCTATCATTCCTTCAATCACCACTCAATCATTACATTCTTATCCTTTTTCTTCTTCATCTACAACTTCCTCTACTACCCAATTGATTGTTTCATCTATAGTTACTAGTTTAACATGCCCATCATCATCTATTGTCACTTCCTCTACTGTTGCTACTAGTACCTCTACTTTTGGTGCCACTTCTTCTATCAGAATGGGAAATAAACCATGGACAACTCCAGGAGCACTAAATATTACTCATCCATTACATAATCTTCCTAAGCATTTTGAGAGATGGTTACCCAAATATAATCACGACGTTGACCTTCCTGCAAAAGAGCATATTCATAATTTTATGTTGGCCATTAATCTCAATGGTGTTTCTAAAGAGGATGTTTTGTGGAGGCTCTTTCCTTACACTTTTGAAGGTAAAGCTGGGTCATGGTATTTTTCTTTGCCTCCTAATTCAATTGCCAATTGGGACACTTTTGAAGAATTGTTTTTGAAAAAAAATGGAGATGATAAAACAATTGCTTCTTTGATAAATGATTTGTCTAATATTAAAATTGGACCTAATGAAAAAGTCAAAGATTTTAACTCCAAATTTAATGAAACCTTAAATAATATCTCAGATGCATCTAAGTCAGGAGAATATGTACACGTTTATTGGTATATTAGTGTTCTTCCTTCCTCAATGGCTATGTTTATAGACAGGGCTGACAAACAAACACTTGTAGTTAATATGAAGGAATCCTTATCTGTTGAAAAAATAATGCTTTCACTCGAAAATAAAACTCCTATTGAAGATAAGAAAGCTTCCAAGAAAGTCGCATTCAAAGATGAAATGAAAAAGAAAATCACTAAGGATCCATTTGACATGGAAGGTTTGCAGAAAGTTCTAAAAATTTTATCAAACAAAGTGGTTGACCTGAAGAAACAAGTGGTAGAAGGATCCTCCTCTACGAGATCTTACATATCCTTCAAAAGGACACAACAATCCTCACCTCTTGCTCAAATTTCTTCTGCTAAATAAAATATCGAGGAAAAGGAGTAAGACAAAGAAGAAATAGAAAAAGTTGAAGAAGAAGCCGAGGAAGAGTATGTGTCTGAAGCTAATGATCATTGGGATTACATTCTTCCTTTTTATAAAAGTGAAGAAGAAGAGGCACTTCCTATTACAACTAGAAATAAAGGTTGTATGGGTACATCATCCACTAGTTAAAACCCCACCAATGATATTTCATCAGTTAAAAGTATACCAACTACTTCCATGTCTTAAACTAAGAAGAATTCGACACTGGCTTCTAATCCTTCTTCTCCTACCACTAAAAACACCACTTAAGATAAGTCTGCATCTAAAACCCTCATTTTTTCTAGTAATATTAAATATAATATTGTCAAAGATACGAAGAAAACTAAGCCAAACATATCTATTTATGAAGTCAACAAACTTAAACAATAGCAATTTTTTTCGTTAAATGCTTTAAATGCAACTTCGAATTCTCCTTTGTCAACGAATGCTATTAATACTAAAACTTCAAAGAATAAAACAAAATCTAAGCTTCCTTCTTTATCCTCTAACAAAATCATCCAAACAGATGCCATTCTCATAGGTGATAGATCTAATTCTCATACCCCACCTTTTCTTTTGAATTTTGAAGTGTTTAATTAAAATGTACATAATTGTCTAGTTGATTCTAGTTCTTCATCTAATATCATGCCTTATTATGTGTGTCTAAAGTTGAATGTTAAAACATAGAACTCAACTACTAAGATAAGACAACTCAATAGATCAAAAGTTGGAGTCTTAGGTGAAATAAATGAAGTTACAATAAATTTATCATCGAATCCTAAAGTCTTCCATATCATCGATATTTTAGTGGTTGATATTCCTAAATTCTATGGTTTGATCTTAAGTAGAGGCTGGTCAAAGAAATTAAATGGATACTTTGCAAATGGACTGGTCCCATCTTTGGTTAACTCATAATGGCAAACCCAATAAAATACGGATTGACAAAGAAAACAACATGAAGTAAATTGTTACTAATTTGGAAGAGGAGAACGAGCCTATTGTTTTAACGAATAACATTTTAGGGAACTATTCAATAGAATCATTTTTAAAAAATTTCCTTGCTCTATTATCACCTTACCCCCTTAGATTCTGTTTCTTCATAAATAGAAATTTTTTCACATATTGATACATCACATTGTGTAAATGTTGTAGAAACACTTGTAAATAATTCTATATATAGTTTGTTTTGGACTCTATACTTTGATGGATCGAATTCCAATGATGGTGTAGGTGCATGGTGTATCCTTATCAATCCCAATAAAGAAAAAACCATGCTAAGTTTCAGACTTGAGTTCGAATGTACAAACAATGTTGCAAAATATGAAGCACTTGTACATGGTTTTCAAATGGCAATAAGTTTAGATGTCAAGTATTTAAAGGTTTTTGGTGATTCAAAAATCACAATCAAACAGGTAAGGAATACCATTCACTGTGTTTCTAATAATTTAAAACACTATCAATCACTAGTTCAATATTTGACATCTCACTTTCTTGCATTCAATATCAGTCCCATACCAAGATTACAAAATGGAAGTGTTGATCTCTTGGCTAATGTTGCTTCAAAAGTAATACCACCCAAGGACTTCAGTCCAGGCCATTTTTATATTGAATTTATTTTTCGACCATCAATTCTCGACAATATCACCAATTTTTGAGTCTTTAATGATGATGCAGATATCATAATATTTCTTACTTTTGAAGGGACCTATGATGATCAAATCATTGATGAAGCCTCACATGATAGATAATTGAATACATCCTCTTAAGACAGTAAGAATAAAAATGGATTACCCAGGTCCATTGTCAAGTTAGAATATTCTATGATCTTAAAGATAGATTTAAAATACCAACCAATTGCAAAACTACATCGTATTTAAGATCTAAAATCATGAATCTTGGATCAGAAGAGAATCGTTAAAACGTTAATTTAGGTTTAGGACTTTCTTCAGATGCAAGGTTAGGTTTCATTCATCTGCTCAAAAGTTACAAGGATGTATTTGCATGGAATTATGATGATCTTAAAACTTATGATACACCAATAATCCATACCCATGTTACCAAATGAGAAGCCTGTTCACCAAAAACTCATAAAGATCCATCTTCATATTGAGCCACAAATAAAAGTTGAATTGAATAAATTATTGCGGGCTAAGATAATTTTTCTTATCAGACATTCAAAATGGGTATCAAATCTTGTTCCTATTCGTAAGAAAAATGGAGACATTAGAATTTGGATTGATTTTAGAAACTTGAATAAGGCTTCTGAAAGGGACAATTTTCCCTTACCTCCTATGAAATAGATTTTGCACTCTGTAGCTGGTTTTGAGCGGATGACTTTTCTAGATGGATTTTTAGGATATAATCAGATCCTTGTTCACCTTGATGATAGACTTACAACTACTTTTCGAACCAAATGGAGAACATATGCATATAAAAGGATGCATTCTGGACTAATTAATGCAAGCACACCATTTCAAAGGGACATTGACATCACTTTCAAAGAATTAATTAATAGAACAATGGTAATTTATCTTGACGATATTATCAGTTATTCTAAGAAACAAAATGATCACTTTTGTGACCTAAAATAGATATTTGAACGTTGCAGGAAGTAAGTGTTAGGTCCCTATAATACTAGTGTAACCCCTTATTGTTATTAGTACGACCCCCTTATTATATTGTTGTACCCATGTAGTCCCCATAGAAGCCCACTATTGTTATTATTGTGCCCTTACATTATTATTGTTATGTCGGCTCTGATTATATTATGACCCCTTAGACTCCTATATATAGAAAGGAGGTCTTGTCATTTGTATCATCCAAGAATTGTTTATTTGTGTAATCTAAAGGAGGTTGCCCCCTCGAAGAGGCTGAATTCTAAGTCGTTCAACTATCTTTTCTATCTTTTTGTGAGCTGGTTCCATAACATTTGGTATCAGAGCTTTGGATTCTAGGGTTTCAGAAGAGAAAAAAAAACCCATTTGAGATGAAATCGCACTGAATCTTGGATCCGAATTTCAGAGCTTTTCACACTATTTTTGCAGAGATATAATCTGAGGAAGTTGGTCTTTTTGCAAACTCCTGAATTACATTCCAAATAGGTGACCTGGGGAAAATCGTCATAACTTTCTCTCTAAGCATCGGATTGAAATTTCGTAAGAAGTTACAGAAAGAGGAAGGACTGTAGTTTCTTGTATATATTTTTCAGAGCCAAAGGTCGAAACAATGACATGTGGCACGTCATACAAGTTCGCTCTACTGAACTAGTCTATAATCAGGTCACTGTGGGATATTTGGCATAACTCTTCATTGGAGAATCCAATTTGGATCAGACTGGTGGCATTGGAAAGAGGATGCAGAGGGCTACTGAAGGTCGCAATTTCAGAACTTAAAGATTCGAAAGTAAAGAGTTACAGTCGTTTCAAGATCGAGCTCCTAAAATCAAGAAAAAGCAAGATGAGGAAGTTTGATGGCAAGGATCCGGTAAATTGCATACTTCAGATGGAGCAATATTTTGATCTACATGGTGTACCACTGTTACAAAAGGTATGTATTGCATCTTCATATTTAGAATCAGATCAATTTTTATGGTATAAAGGGCTTTTTTCTTGTAAACAACTTATTACATGGTCAATTTTCACGGAGGAAATGATAGCACATTATGAGGATACAAAGAGCAACACCACAACAATTGGAAAGAGTAAAAGGGCTTTGTTGCATAGTGGAAAGTAAAATTATGGCAACAAGGAAGTCTACCCCTCACAACTATAAAGATGGAAGTGTTGTTTCTCCTAGCGTTCCACAACATACAAGGGTTACACCACAACAATTGGAAGAAAAAAGAGAAAAAGGGCTTTGTTAAAATTGTGATAGCAAATGCACTAAAGGTCATGAGTGTGTTGAGAAGAAATTATTTTACATAGAGTATGAAGAGGAGGAAGAAAAGGATCAAGAAACATCAAAAGAAGAGGATATGTGCTAGGACCCAACCCCAGAGAAAGAAGAAATGAATCCGACCATATCTTGTAAAGCATTGGCAAGAATTACCACTCCTCAAACTCTCAAGATAGAATGACATATCAAGAAGAAAAAGGTTCAAAAAGTGAAATATCACATCGAGAAAGAAGAAATGAATCCAACTATATCTTGTAATGCATTGGCCAGAATTACCACTCCTCAAACTATCAAGATAGAAGGACATATCAAGAAGAAAAATGTTCAAGAAGTGAAAGGTCACATCGAGCATCAAGAAATGAATCCGACCATATCTTGTAAAGCATTGGAAGAAATTACCACTGTCCAAACTCTCAAGATAGAAGGACATATCAAGAAGAAGAAGGTTCAAACAATGAAATATCAGGAAGAAAAGTACCAAGAAACATCAAAAGAAAAGAATACTCACTAGGAACCAACTCGAGAGAAAGAAGAAATGAATCTGACCATATCTTGTAATGCATTTGTTGGAATTACCACTCCTCAAACTATGAAGATAGAAGGACATATCAAGAAGAAAAAGGTAATAGTGTTGATTGATTCAGGTAGTACCCATAATTTTATTAATTGTAAGATAGCTAAGGACTTGAATTGCTTCCTAGATCCAACACCAGAGTGTCAAGTGACGGTTGTAAGTGGAGGAACCATAAATTGCTCTGGAAAGTGCCATAATATCAAGCTATCCATGGGAGAATATTTATTGAATAGCCCAATGTTTTCCGTTCCAATGGGTGGTGCTGATGTTGTACTAGGAGTCCAATGGCTACAATCCTTGGGTACAACAACTTTTAATTTTCAAGAAATTTTTATGAAATTTTCTTCAAAAGGAAAGGAAGTTGAATTAAGGGGTATCACAGGGAAACCAAGAAAGATAATCAACTCTGATGGAATGACAAAGCTTCTAAAGAAAGAACAACAAGGCGTAATTGCACAATTATGTTCGCTAACTGTTCACACATCGAAATCATGTATTTCTCCAGATCTCCAAAAAGTCTTGGACAATCATTCCAAGGTATTTGAGACTCCCAAAGGTCTCCCACGTATTCGTGATCATGATCATGCTATTCATTTTATTCCAGGATGTGTTCCTCCAAACGTCAAGCCTTATAGATATCCATATGCCCAAAGGAGTGAAATTGAACATATGGTTGCAGAAATGGTAGAGGTTGGTATAATTATCCAACCAAATTTGATAAACAAAGGAAGGTATGAATGGAAGAATGGCAAAGTAGGGTGGGAACTCATTCAAAAGTTGCCGAATATCCCAGTTCCAACAATATTTCCAGAACTTGACAAGGAAGGAAAAAGCATATTGGAACCTGAAGCATTTACAGAACTGAGAAGTCGACAGCTACGAAATCGATCAATTTCAAAGCATCTCATCAAGTGGAAGAACTTACTTGTTGAAGATTTCACATGGAAGGACAATAATTTTATACATAAGCATCAAGAACTACTCAAGCGTTGAGGACAACACTTTTTGAAGGAGAGGGGCATGTTAGGTCCCTATACTACTAGTGTAACCCCTTATTGTTATTAGTACAACCCCTATATTATATTTTTGTACCCATGTAGTCCCCATAGAAGCCCACTATTGTTATTATTGTGCCCCATAGACGCCCACTATTGTTATTATTTTGCCTTACATTATTATTGTTATGTCGACTTTGATTATATTATGACCCCTTAGACTCCTATATATAGAAAGGAGGTCTTGTCATTTGTATCATCCAAGAATTGTTCATTTGTGTAATGTAAAGGAGGTTGCCCCCTCGAAGAGGCTGAATTCTAAGTCGTTCAACTATCTTTTCTATCTTTTTGTGAGCTGGTTTCATAACAGTATGTAATCTCATTAAATTCAAAAAAGTCTTTCTTTGCCTTAACTGAAGTTAAGCTTTTAGGATTTATCATTTCAAAAGAAGGAATAATAATTGATACTGAAAGAGTGAAAGCTATTTCTGAAATAACTCTCCCACTTAAAAAAAATCAATGAAGTCTTTTCTAGGACAGATCAATTTTGTAAAGCGTTTTATTCCTGAATTTTCAGAAATAGTCTTACCTTTACCAAATATGATTAAAAAAATGCAACCTTTAAATGGGGTCCTATTAAGAAAAATGCCTTTGAGTCAATAAAGAAATCCATCATTGTCTTCCCTTGATTTTAATAATGAGTTAATGTTATATACTTTTGCTTATGACCATTCTTATGTAGCTGTCTTAGCACAAAAAAATGACGAAGGAGTAGAAGCCCCAGAAGCTTTTAAAATTTTATGGTTATAAGGAGCCGAGCTTAATTATTCTAAAGTTGAAAAGTAGGCTTATTCAATTTTCAAGTTAGTAAAGCACTTCATGCCCTTCACACTTAATTCTCATACCAAGGTAATTGTACCTTACTCAAGAGTGAGAAATTTATTAATTCAAAGAGACCTTGGTGAGAAACGAGCACATTGGGTCACTTCACTCCAAGAATATGACTTAGAAATAAAGTGTGCTAGAATTTTATGAGGACAAGGTTTGTGTAAGTTCGCTACTGGAATTGCTGATTTTCAATCAAAAAATAACTTAGTTGAACAAGAAAATGCAAAAACAGGTATGTGTCACCTCTAATATTCTTGATTCACAATATTTCGATCTAATCTATTTTATGATTCATGGAATTGTTCCTCCCAATGTAGAACCTAAGAAAAGAAGAGCCTTGAGACTAAGAGAAAACCAATATTTACTTGTTAGTGGTGCATTTTTCAGAAATAATTATGATTATGTATTGATTAGATGTTTAGAGAAAACTGAAGCTGAAAATGTTTTACAAGAATTTCATGATAGCCCTGCTAGCAGAAATTATGGAGGAGATACTACAACCATAAAATACTCCATGTAGGAAATTTTTGGCCAACATTATTCAAGGACACCCATGCCTACATAAGAAAATGTAAAGTGTGCCAAAACATTCCAGGAAGAGATAAAAAAGTAGCCTTACCTTTGCAACAAATGAACATTGATCAACCCTTTAAACAATGGGGATTGGGCGTGATCGGTGAGATCATTCCTCATTCTTCTAAACATCATATATATATTATTACTACAACAAACTATTTTATTATCTGGGTGGAGGCCACTCCCTTAAAAATTTTCAATTCTGAACAAGTTATTAATTTTATTGATCAACACATCATTACTAGATTTGGCCTCCCAAACTCGTTAATTTTTGATAATGCAACCTATTTTTTCAAAAACACCCTTATTGAATTTTATTTACAAAGAGGTTTTAAAGTAAAATATTCAGCCAGTTAATACCCACAGGGTAATGGTGTGCGAAATCCACAAATAAAAATCTCTTAAGAATTATTAAAAGAACCATTGATGATAAACAAAAAGGCTGGCATAAAGCCCTAAATTTTTCCCTGTGGGCAAATCGAGTAACCTATAAATCATCTTTAGGCACTTCACCTTACTTCCTAGTGTATGGGAAGGAGGCTATTCTCCCACCTAATATTGTTTTACCCTCTTTAGCCTTAGTGTAGTCCATTCAAGAGCATCCTTGCTCTAGCTTGCAACAAAGGTTATCAGAAATCTTTAAGCTAGAAGAAGAAAGAGAGAAGGCTAACTAGACCTTTACTAAACATCAAAATATTATAAAAAAAAATGCTTCGATAATAGTTTAGTAGGAAAAAAATACTTCGAGGTCGGTTATCTAGCGTTGAAATGGGACAAAGCTCATGAGGAGAAAGGAAAGCATAAAAATTTAAGAAATTACGGCGAGGCCCATTTAAAATTTCTGAGAAATTAGGTCCATATACTTTTATTTTGGAGAATCTTGAAGGGATTGAAGATAATCTCCCTGTAAATGGACTTATTTTTAAGAAATAATTTTCATGATATTTTGATAATCTCTTTGTAAATATGTAAATAATCATATGTAAATCCAGTTTTTATGTTGTTAGTTTACTAACAATAATTAGTGACATACTGTACCTTTATATATCCCGTTTTTAAATTTTTAATAATTGAGAATCAACTTAAATTTTGCTAAAAGAAAGCAATAATTTTCTCATTATCATGAGAAATTTTATGGAAAATTCATTTTTATGAAGAAGGTCTCTTTGGAAAGTACTTTGGACTCTGTATTTTCTAGAGATATTAGTTTCCCTTTATATAATAGGAGTGATAAATCAAAAGATGAACAACTAACTGAATGATACACAACTTCTCGAAACACCATTGTTAAATACGCAATCATACAATTATGCTATCTAAAGGCGAATAATTAAATAAATAGAAAAGGTCATGGGAAATGTATGTAAACTTGCCGCGGTACTGAGAATGATTGTTGGCGGTAGGTGAATACATACATGATACAAAGGTAACTTCATTGGGGTATTGAATAGGCCTCCTGGCAGTGAAGAGATGCCGAGAATGGAAAGTTATGATTAAATGAGTAAGTATAACTTAACACTAAGCTACGTGAGGTAATCAAATCAAAATCCATAACTCTTATCAAATACCCTTGTCCCCTCTGGATGGAGATCAAATCTAAAAAGTATGAGTATAAGTTGTCCTCTCTTTTCTTTATAATGACCATGAAATTTTCTTCATGAACCCTTATTAAAGTTAATAGTTTTCTTTATACAATCTCATTCAATATTCTCTTCTTTAATATAAACAGAGATAACTGGTTCACGCAGTATGTCCCCAATTGTTGTAACAAACATAAACCCCGCATTTTTACATTATTATGACCATAATAATAATGGGGACCCTTTTAAATTTTTTGTTAGCGTTGATGTGTAAAACCCCTTTTTAAAGTTTAAATAAGCTTTTTCCTTTAATAAGTTTTGATTAGTCTTTGTTTTATTGAATAAATAAAATCATAACGCCCTTTGGCCAAGAACCACCATAGCCAAGACTTAATAGAATAATTCAAATAAGGTTATATGATGTTTGTATAAATAATACATTCCTTTATTAAAATATTCATGCTCATGGCCTTCTCACTTGACACATGGCTCGACAAGCTTACTGTTGGGGCAAAGTGATTTCCTGTCATTTAATTTGTCAACCCGGGGGTTTCGTAAACTTGTGAAGCATGTGTGCACTGTATGTGCTAGAAATTGTCTTTCAGTTTAGATCAATCTAACTACAAAATAACGAAAACCAATTCATCTAATCTATGAAATCAAATAATGAAAATGAAATTCAACTAACTCGTGAAATAAAAATAGCTAATGTATACTTAGTTACTTCAGCATTCAATTGTGAAGTGTTACCTTCTTGAGATGATGTGTAAGCAACTATTTATACTTTAACTTCTAGTGTCCTAGAAAAGCAAGTAAAGTGTGCAGAAAATAACTCAGTAATTGCATGTATTAAATATTCAACCATTCAATCTTGAAATATGATTAAATCAATTTCTTAAAATGATCTTTAGGAATATCAGTTAATGCAATTAAATGAGGATCTTAAAAGCAAATGTGAAAGCATGAAAAAGTAAAGCTCAATGATTGCATAGGTTGAACATTCAATCATCCAATTTGAAGTCACCTTTTTGCCCTGATCCTTTATTAAATTATACAATGAATTGATGGTTTAGCTAAGAAAGTAAATAAAATAACATGAAAGGAAACTAAATAACTATGAGCCCTTGTCTCAAACTTAATCCAATTAGAAAATACATAAATTTTCCCTATTGAAATGTTTTTAGAAAAGCAAAGATTACATTGTTATTCTAAAACTAATACTAAGAAAGCAAATGAACTTTAATCTATAAAAACAATTAAATCTCACAATCATTAGATGACCATTCCAATGGTGTATGAGGATGGCAAGTGAAGAAGCTCCATATGCAAGCAAAACTAAATCATCAAATCTCCAAGTATAAGCTCCAAATTTTCTATTAAAAACATGAGCATTTCTCCAAATTTACACATGCCTTTCAAAGGAGAAGGCTCTCCTATTAATACAAAAACATAAGGAGCTACCCTATTTAATGAAGATCCACTAAAATCTCATACAGTTACAACCAAATAGCTCATAATGAGACACATATCCCCTAAGTGTCTCATAGAGTTCTAATCCAAATAAGAAATGATGAGACACCTCACAGTGTTACAATCCAAATAGGACACATATCCTTCTTTGACCTTTATCCAAATCTCCTTTGAAGGGAATTCGTATTTGAGCATTGGAGGCCACATAAGGGTGCCTTGGAAGCTTCCAAATGACCTACACATGTCATGAAACTCAAGCCAAATTTATAGATACATGAAACCATGTTAATTTCCTAGTTTTTAATCATAAATTCACTTTAAACACATAAAATAAATAGCTTTGGACATGTGAGTGAAATGGTGGCGATAAAGGTGAAAGTGGATGTCATTTTGAAGACATTTTGGAGGCCCAACATACCCCCCAACTAGAGTAATTGCATGTCCTCATGCAAATATTGCATTAATTCCTTTGATTTGCTCGCAACGTCTTTGCTTTTGAATGAGCTTGGCTTATATCATATGTCCTTAAACTTTGCATTTGACAATTTTATTTATTTTTGCAAAGTATTCCTTGTCATACATTGAATTGCAACATGTTTGGTTGGTTCTTGTGTTTCAACCAAATTCTAATTGGTATTGGTTCTTGTGTTTCAATACCTTGTTTCTTTTTGTTGCAGCAAGATTCATTGAACATATTTAAGAATGCATCTTTAAAATCAGCCATATAGTGTGCTCATAATTTAGGCATTATTTGCAAATCATATAACTTTTTGAACCATAATGCAATCATAATTGATTAGGAAAAGTATGTTAGGATGAAATGAAAATGTGTGATGGTGTATGATATATGAATATGAAATGATGTCCCTTCCCCCCAACTAAAGATATGACAATGTGAAAGGGGAAGTGAAGAATTTTCCAAAGTTACAATTTTAGTATTTTAAGGAATTGCATGACTAAAAATTAGAAAACCACATACCTTCACTTACCTTCAATGTGCATGAGTTATGGAAATTGAAGAGTGTGGCTGCTTCTGGATCATGGAATGAAATGTAGAATTCATCTGCTTCTTGGTTGCATAAATGGTGGATGAGGTTGTGAAGTGGATTCTTTATTTCTGCTGCTAAATCTGTTGTATCTGCTGCAAAATGACGAAATGATATAGTTTTCAATCGCTATAAAACCGATGGTACAACTCTAGTCATGCGAATAAATGTGTCAGTGTCGAGCATGAAGAGAGGTCATTGGATTACCGACCCTTGATGAATTTCTCTAACAAATGCGGGGTGTTATCACAAAATCATGCCCCTGATAGGCTGCTGATCAGGAAGACTTTGAGTAACTATTTCAAACCAAACTTTTGGTTGAGGCTTAGCCTCCTCAGCCTGAGAGGGCTCTCTCAAAGGGTTAAAGATTTTGATTAAAGAATAAGATAGATGGCTAACTCTATGGTTTGTGATTGTATATGTTTATAGGTTGAAAGATGAAGGTTGGCTACCATTGGGCTATGGAGTCAAAGTATGTTCAGTACCACAGCAAGATCAGCTTAACATGAAGTCAGGGCATAGAGAGTTTTTATACATCAACAAAACAAAGATACAATGCAAGGAAACACAGTTTATAAATACATGAAGGAAGTTAGAGCATCATTGATGAATTCTAAGTAACATGTATTCATACCACTGCAAGTAAGTGAAAGAGGAAAGCCATGAGACAATAGGACATTAAAAACCCTCTTTGAATCCTGAGTAGTGAAGCCAAAACATTCTACCTAGCATGGAAGTCAAGGCATTATAGAGTTCAAGTGCAGAAATGCAAATATAAAACAGTGAAACATAGTTAGTTTATCTATGAAGGAAGTCAGAGCATCATTGATGAATTCTGAGTATCATAAGTAAACCTCACTGCAATGTAAGTATTGGAAGATGCCATCAAAACAAGAACATACAAGAACTCTTCATGAATCTTGAGTTGTCTAAGTAGAAATTCTGCATTAGGTTAAAAATATACACAGTCTGCACATAGAGCAGCAATTGAGCCAAAAAGTCTCCAACCCCTTGCTAATTCGACCTCTTGCTCTATATAAAGCATTTACAATTAGTATTCCCTCATCCCTCAACAAGAGAATTCGAATTTGCCATCAGTGACACCTAATGAGACTCAAAACTAACTATTAAATGCAAATGACACCTAACTAGCAGTCCTAGAGACCTAATACAACTAGGAGTGTAACTCCTTATCATGATTCAACAATCTTATCTAAACATTTAAAGCATTCTTGACACCTAACACTCCATGAAGTCGAACTTGATGAAGCCTCCCACGTGGTCACCCAACTGCTGATGACAAACCCTAGAAATTAGGGAACATGTTTCCCTGTTTTTAGGTTTAGATCCTTGAAAATTGCAGAGCCTTTATTTCTTCATTCATGACACATTTTACGAAACTGAAGGAGGTTTTTGTAGCCCATGATGTCTAGAACACAAACCTCTCCCGGTTTTTTAAAACATTCCTCCAGCTGTTCAGAATCTGTCCTTGAAAAACACGTGTCAAACAGGAAACTGTCCCTTGCTCTGTTCTGGCTGAAAAATAGGTCTTGGGACAGAGGTCATAACTTCTCGTAAAAAATGTATTTGGAGAAACTGAAGGAGGTTTTTGTGAAACAATCCATTCTGAACAGAAACCTCTTTTGGTTTTTTGAAACACTTCTCCAGCTGCCCAGAATAAGTCTTTGAAAAACAGGTGTAAAACAGGAGATGAAAAACTGCACCTACAGCAGTTTCGTAGCGCAACTTTGACCACACATTTCTCCCACCTCAGAATGGAATTGAAGAATCTGAAAGAGGTTTTTGTAATTAAAAATGTTAGGAAGAAAAGCCTCTTTCAGTTTGCCAAATTGAGTTCTCAGCTGCTCTGAAAAGTTTCTGGAAGTTACCTAGTAAAACTGTTTTCTCTGCTGAAACAGGCTGCTACAGGGGTTTCGCAGCGCGCTGCGAAAACACTGATTTCGTAGCGCAAAACAGGATTTTTACACTGTTTGCGCTACGAAAATGTGGATTCGTAGCTGGTTTCAAAATTTCTCCTTATCCTCCTCAAAGCTCTGTCTTTTTTCTTGACTGCTGGCTGCCTTGTTTCTGTCATTCTTGTACATTGGTGATGGTTGTACTGATGATGATATTTTCCTTTCTTTTGACAATTTCTCCTTTGAAATTTCTTTAGACAAAACAACTTGGAAGAAAATACCTTGCTTAATTGAGGAGCTGCCTTGCTTGAATTTGATGAAGATTTCTGCTCTCCTTTTCCTTTGAAATATTTTCAGTGATAACAGTGGCTCCACTTGGGATAGTGTGCCCTTGTGGTACACTAAGAACTCGCAGGTCCAGTGCCTTATCCTCTTATGATAAATGGAAATTTGTTTGACAAGCATCCCCTTTAAGCTTCTTGAGCCTTCACCTCGGGCTTAAGCTTGATGATGACTGTGGGAAAAAGAAATCTACCACTACTGAAAAAATGCTCAGTCAACCTTGAGCTTATTTGCACTTTCCTACCTACCTACCCTATCAGCTGTATTCTCCAATTGTAGCTCAAGGAACATGAAACTTCCAATGAAGCCAATCATCAATCTGATCTGAAACTTGGATCTCCTTACTGTGCTTGAAGCATAAATAAACCAGATACTGAAATAACCAAGGAAGCATGAGGTGCAACTGTTCTTCAAGATGAACATATAAGTGGAAGCCTGAACAGTAAATCTTTTCCATGTAGTCAGCTATAGGGTCAAAAAACACATGGTTAGTTTGATAATCATCATAACATTCTATCTCTTTAGACAACTGATCCTTAGCCACACAAAATTCCTTTGATGTGCTATCCAACTGCCTTTCTGCATGATGCCCACAAACAATGGAATTTTCCTCATTATTATCATCATTCTTTGGTGTAAGCTGCTGCAAGAAATTACAAAAATGAACAATCTTTTCCTCTGCCTGAGGGTCATAAAAAATTTCTTCCAACATTTCTTCTTGGTGTTTGTAATCATGTTCATTTTGATAATGATCCGAAGACTGACAAGTCTGCTGCATCTCTACATCAATATCAGAGGATTGAACATGGTTTTCATAAGTAAACCCCTGCTGATCTTCATGCTGCATTTCATGAGATGTTGTACTTTCTTCTTGGTGCTGAAATGCATTGTTATGAAGAGCCTCTAAAATTTCTTCATCCATAAACTCATCATCATCATAACAATCCTCCAAGTACTGAATGAGATTTAAAGAATGTCTACAACAATCTTTGAGCAACAATAAGGAAGGATGACACTCTTTATACATGTCATAGAACACATTATGGAAATCAGCAAGAGAAGATAATGAACCATTTTCCAAACTTTTATACCAAGACCATGCTTTTCCTTCTAAAGTGGCCATAAACATCCTCATGAGACAATCCTCAGGAAAGTGAACCTTAAGACTGCGTACATGCATATGAAACCTAACCAAATGAAGAGCAGCATTGTCTTTCTTTTCATCTTTGAATATTGGAAGATCATCTAACCAATCAACCTTTGGCATAGGATTTGGAAAACCAGGGATATGAGACCGATTCATAGGAGCATACCTGGCATTCATTCTTGCAGTGGAACTCATTTTGAAACTTCATCAAGCTACTGATCTTCTAGCAGTGGAGTCACCTTCCAATTTCTTATTCGATGTGTGGAGTCGCCAAGGTAGTTTTGCAGCCTCAGAAAGATGTTTGAGCTCCTGCTACCTTCAGAAGTTCAACCATCGATTTCGGGAATGAATAGACTTCAGGCTCCCGACAGACGCACCAAAATGTTATCACAAAATCATGCCCCTGATAGGCTGCTGATCAGGAAGACTTTGAGTAACTATTTCAAACCAAACTTTTGGCTGAGGCTTAGCCTCCTCAGCCTGAGAGGGCTCTCTCAAAGGGTTAAAGATTTTGATTAAAGAATAAGATAGATGGCTAACTCTATGGTTTGTGATTGTATATGTTTATAGGTTGAAAGATGAAGGTTGGCTACCATTGGGCTATGGAGTCAAAGTATGTTCAGTACCACAGCAAGATCAGCTTAACATGAAGTCAGGGCATAGAGAGTTTTTATACATCAACAAAACAAAGATACAATGCAAGGAAACACAGTTTATAAATACATGAAGGAAGTTAGAGCATCATTGATGAATTCTAAGTAACATGTATTCATACCACTGCAAGTAAGTGAAAGAGGAAAGCCATGAGACAATAGGACATTAAAAACCCTCTTTGAATCCTGAGTAGTGAAGCCAAAACATTCTACCTAGCATGGAAGTCAAGGCATTATAGAGTTCAAGTGCAGAAATGCAAATATAAAACAGTGAAACACAGTTAGTTTATCTATGAAGGAAGTCAGAGCATCATTGATGAATTCTGAGTATCATAAGTAAACCTCACTGCAATGTAAGTATTGGAAGATGCCATCAAAACAAGAACATACAAGAACTCTTCATGAATCTTGAGTTGTCTAAGTAGAAATTCTGCATTAGGTTAAAAATATACACAGTCTGCACATAGAGCAGCAATTGAGCCAAAAAGTCTCCAACCCTTGCTAATTCGACCTCTTGCTCTATATAAAGCATTTACAATTAGTATTCCCTCATCCCTCAACAAGAGAATTCGAATTTGCCATCAGTGACACCTAATGAGACTCAAAACTAACTATTAAATGCAAATGACACCTAACTAGCAGTCCTAGAGACCTAATACAACTAGGCGTGTAACTCCTTATCATGATTCAACAATCTTATCTAAACATTTAAAGCATTCTTGACACCTAACACTCCATGAAGTCGAACTTGATGAAGCCTCCCATGTGGTCACCCAACTGCTGATGACAAACCCTAGAAATTAGGGAACATGTTTCCCTGTTTTTAGGTTTAGATCCTTGAAAATTGCAGAGCCTTTATTTCTTCATTCATGACACATTTTACGAAACTGAAGGAGGTTTTTGTAGCCCATGATGTCTAGAACAAAAACCTCTCCCGGTTTTTTAAAACATTCCTCCAGCTGTTCAGAATCTGTCCTTGAAAAACACGTGTCAAACAGGAAACTGTCCCTTGCTCTATTCTGGCTGAAAAATAGGTCTTGGGACAGAGGTCATAACTTCTCGTAAAAAATGTATTTGGAGAAACTGAAGGAGGTTTTTGTGAAAAAATCCATTCTGAACAGAAACCTCTTTTGGTTTTTTGAAACACTTCTCCAGCTGCCCAGAATAAGTCTTTGAAAAACAGGTGTAAAACAGGAGATGAAAAACTGCACCTACAGCAATTTCGTAGCGCAACTTTGACCACACATTTCTCCCACCTCAGAATGGAATTGAAGAATCTGAAAGAGGTTTTTGTAATTAAAAATGTTAGGAAGAAAAGCCTCTTTCAATTTGCCAAATTGAGTTCTCAGCTGCTCTGAAAAGTTTCTGGAAGTTACCTAGTAAAACTGTTTTCTCTGCTGAAACATGCTGCTACAGGGGTTTCGCAGCGCGCTGCGAAAACACTGATTTCGTAGCGCAAAACAGGATTTTTACACTGTTTGCGCTACGAAAACGTGGATTCGTAGCTGGTTTCAAAATTTCTCCTTATCCTCCTCAAAGCTCTGTCTTTTTTCTTGACTGCTGGCTGCCTTGTTTCTGTCATTCTTGTACATTGGTGATGGTTGTACTGATGATGATATTTTCCTTTCTTTTGACAATTTCTCCTTTGAAATTTCTTTAGACAAAACAACTTGGAAGAAAATACCTTGCTTAATTGAGGAGCTGCCTTGCTTGAATTTGATGAAGATTTCTGCTCTCCTTTTCCTTTGAAATATTTTCAGTGATAACACGGGGCAAACTCGCCATTAATGTCAACGAGTGCCAAGGTACCTAAGTACACCTTGCGAAGGGAAAATAAATGAGTGGATGTCGAGCCACTTGCAAGATCCAATGACCAAGGGACATTGATGTATTCCCATGATTGTTGGCAAGAGAGCTTTTCATTAAGGCATACAAGCCTAAAGGTACTAATGAGGACTCTAGCCTTGGACCTAGATAATGTGTTGATGTCAATAGGCCAAGGCTTGTTAGAAGGAATGCCTTAAGGAATCCTCCATCATCTAACGCGAGCATGAAACAATGATTTTGAAGGACTATGAATAGAAAATTTTGCAGTGGATCAAGGTTTATTTAACGGAAAGGAAAATGACAAGTGAATGGAAAGTAAAAGGACAAATCAGCATGTAAGCGAGTTGAATGTCTTTATGAAAATGGGTTATGAGTTAGTGAAAGCAAGGCAGGAAAATATAGTTTCTATGAATAAAAATGAGCAGTGAAGGAAAATGAGATGAGAATTTTATTGACTGACTAAGTGAAATGCAATGCGACTGCAAAGGAAATGAGATGAAGGTTTTATTGACTGGAGGAGTATGGATGCAATGGAAACACCGGCATTTGAAAGGCTTGCAACTGCTGGATATGATATGCATTAGCATGTGCTCATGCATTGATGTTTCATCTCTGTTGCTGCTTTGTTCATTTTCTTGTGAAATAAATGTGGTCTTTGAGAGACACTATTTGTTTATGGTCATCTCTTCTCCCTCCTAGAGCCTGCAAAAACTAGTACTTCTTCTCCAATGGATTGTAAGGTTATAAAAATAGAGAGGTGATCAATCTCTCTGTTAATGACATTTACATAAACAAAAGAATCGGTACTATTAAACAAGTTCATGAAAGAAAACCAAAAGAGTTTATACCTGTGTCGAAAGTAGTGCCTCAAGTTACCTGTTGTTTCTTTTCAGAAATTTATTCATTATTTACTGTTTCAAAATCAAATAATAGCTTCTTCATTTTGTAGATCTCGTCGAGATATTTCCAATGATGCTTGAATCATCGAATTCCGATGTCGTATGAGAAAGTTAGACTGTTTTGAAATTTTTATGAAACAATGAAAATTGTCATGTAAAATGTGGCATGGGAACATGATGCTACAGTGAAAGATGATGTAAGCAGATGAAATGGCATGTTGATCATGAATTTCTAGTTAGAATGCATTGTTTGACAAATAAATCATTGAGTTAAATGCATAGCTGCAGAATTGTTTTCTAGTTGCAGAATTGTCGATTAGCTGCAGAATCGTTGTTCAGCTGCAGAATGTGCACAGTTTCTGTAGCTAAAATCCTGAACAAACAACCCAAGTCAGTAAATAACCAAAAATGAATTCAAAGAGCAAGAAACAATGTTACCATGAACATAAAGACCACTTTTAACTTGGACCACAAACAAATTAACTGGTATCTATCCCTTCAAGATCACATCATAATATCAAAGGTCGTTCAACTTGCAGAAGGAATTTTATCAACTTAGATTTTTTGCCTTTGTGGTTTACTGGAGCCAAACTCTAGTGATAATTGCAATGCCTCATGGGCATGAATTCACTCCAACATATGTCATATGCCATATAGCATTAAAAACCACAGTAGCCTTGAATGGAACCAAATGCATGAACCAACACATATATAATTAAATTATTCAACCAAACTCACGTTCTTCAATATAATGGTTCAATGCATATACATGGTTTGAATGCTTGAAAAGATACACCACGTAATTCAAAGCCAATTCAACACCAAAGCGCACATTCAAGGGTTCAATGAACAATTTTGAGTGCATTTGATATACCATCATATACCACGATGACCATCAAGATATTCTAGCTTTCACAGGATTGTATTTAACCGAAACAGAGAAGGGACTGCTTGAGATAATTGCAGGAGTTCAAAATACAATGAACAACACCAGGGAGTTTCCATCATCGAATTTATTGTGACCGACAAGGAAATTCCAGCCAAAAGGGATCGAATGCTACAGCAGAGTTTGTTTTTAATTTGAATTCTTCCCTCTTCAACGTGCCATGTTCAAACAGTTCACCGTGTATTAATTAGAAATCGTTTTTCCTCACGTAGTCAGCGAAATAAGGTCCTGAAGAATCTCAGATTTCTCTCAAATGGTTGTGAAATTGAGAAAATAGTTTCTGGGTTATTTAATTCGACCTATTCTAAGAAAAACCCATGTCTTAGTTTTTCGAAAATTTTCCTTGGTTTGCTCATAAAACGCATTTTAAAATAATGTGTCAAAACAGTTACGTTTTCTGTGATGCTCCAACAACAAAAATCGATTGCTGTGGTTGGATTTTTTCTTATTTGCAGGTTTTCTGTTGGTTATGCCTATTGGTTCATGATCGTCTTGGGAAATTCTTGCAGAGATTTTATGAGCAACCACATCGTCTCTCTAACTATGTGTAGACTGCTTCCGCCATATTTTTTATTTATTTATTTATTATTTTTTTTTTTTCTGTTCTGTGCCACCTCTCCAATTAGTTTCAACGGCCTTTCAGCCTCCCTTCATGTTCAAGATTTCAGGACATACAAGGGTTTGAAATCCAGAGCAGAGCACTGGCTTCAAACACAGGTCTAGTCTGGTTTAAAGATCTAGTTGGTTTTTCGGAGCAAACTAATAAACAGAAATAGTTCCTTCTGGCCGATAACCTGCTTGTTTCCGTCCAGGATCTTCCAAATTTGCGCTTGAAATTGGACCATGTGCACCAGACCTGACATTGCTAGATGTTTGTCGATATCTTTAGTCACAGTGGAGATCTTTGTGATGGTTTGATGACAAGAAATAGCATCCCAGCTCCATATTGTAATACATTTTTCCACAATTTCTGATGCTTGTTTAAAAAGGGCATACAACTCTTGAAACCTCATCTTGGTTGTTCAATGCAAGCTTGACAATAGGTTCAATTCTCCCTAATTAGATCGGCCAACGCTTTCTTCCATCTCCAGGATATTCTAATATGTCGAACTATTTGGTTGATTGTCATCTGTTTTTTTTTTTTAATGAAATTATATATGTTATATTTTCAAAAATTTAAAAAGATACATATATATATTTCATTAAACAAAACAATTTATTAATAAAGGAAATGCATTTGGAATTTTTTATTTTTTATTTTTTTATTTTTACTTTTTTAAAGTTTATTGAAAAATCAAATTGAATTAAATCAAATCATGAAAACAGAAATTAGCTGCAGAATTGCATTCTGTAGCTAAATAATTTTTATGATATACTAACAAAACAATTTCTTTTTTTGATCCTCTAGGTCACACGAAGTGCAGAAGGAGAGCATACTTGAGAGATTTATTTTGTTAGCATAGTCAAGATTTTATCAATTGATTCCTCTGTAAATTTTGCAAAAATAAAATGAAAAGGCTTGATCTCATACCTTAAATTATCGTTTGTGATTTTCGCTTGCGCTTCTTGTTCTCAACCATTTGTTTTATTGCAAATTTTTCCTACAAAGGGTTAGTAGATGGGTGGTTCTTACTACACCATAAAACATCAAATTTATCCTAAAAACTATAAAAATATATTTTTATTTTTCCTATCTATCTAAAAACTATTTTATTTTTTATTTTTTTAAGTATATTCATGCTTCCAATGAAGCCATTTATGGATTAGAATTTTTGAAATGCTCATATCCCAACTTGAAAAATGTACCTGATTGTTTGTAAGGATATGTGAAATCGACTTGACCTTTCGATTTGCCGCAAGGATCTCTTGAAGAATTGATGAATATTGTGGCGTAACCGCTTCTTGATACCATTCCTCAATGTAGTCTTTGGGCTGCATTCTAGATCCTTTGTCCATAAATGGTTAGTAAAAACAAAAACAAATAAAATACACTCTAAATTGAAAGCTAGTTCCTATGCACACTTCCCCGACAACGGCGCCAAAATGTTGGGGCAAAGTGATTGCCTGTCATTTAATTTGTCAACCTGGGGGTTTCGTAAACTTGTGAAGCATGCGTGCACTGTATGTGCTAGAAATTGTCTTTCAGTTTAGATCAATCTAACTACAAAATAACGAAAACCAATTCATCTAATCTATGAAATCAAATAATGAAAATGAAATTCAACTAACCTGTGAAATAAAAAATAGCTAATGTATACTTAGTTACTCCAACATTCAATTATGAAGTGTTACCTTCTTGAGATGATGTGTAAGAAACTATTTATACTTTAACTTCTAATGTCCTAGAAAAACAAGTAAAGTGTGCAGAAAATAACTCAGTAATTGCATGTATTAAAAATTCAACCATTCAATCTTGAAATATGATTAAAACAATTTCTTAAAATGATCTTTAGGAATATTAGTTAATGCAATTAAATGAGGATCTTAAGAGAAAATGTAAAAGCATGAAAACGTAAAGCTCAATGATTGCATAGGTTGAACATTCAATCACCCAATTTGAAGTCACCTTCTTGGCCCAATCCTTTATTCAATTATACAATGAATTATTGGTTTGATCTAAGGAAGTAAATAATAAAACATGAAAGGAAACTAAATAACTATGAGCCCTTGTCTCAAACTTAATCCAATTAGAAAATACATAAATATTCCCTATTGAAATATTTTTAGAAAATCAAAGATTACACAGTCATTCTAAAACTAATACTAAGAAAGCAAATGAAATTTAATCTATAAAAGCAATTAAATCTCACAATCATTAGATGGCCATTCCAATGGTGTATGAGGATGGCAAGTGAAGAAGCTCCATATGCAAGCAAAACTAAATCTTCAAATCTCCAAGTATAAGCTCCAAATTCTCTATTAAAAACATGAGCATTTCTCCAACTTTACACATGCCTTTCAAAGAAAAAGGCTCTCCTATCTATACAAAAACATAAGAAGCTACCCTATTTAATGAAGATCCACTAAAATCTCATATAGTTACAACCAAATAGCTCATAATGAGACACACATCCCCTAAGTGTCTCATCGAGTTCTAATCCAAATAAGAAATGATGAGACACCTCATACAGTTACAATCCAAATAGGACACATATCCTTCTTTGACCTTTATTCAAATCTCCTTTGAAGGGAATTCGAATTTGAGCATTGGAGGCCACATAAGGGTGCCTTGGAAGCTTCCAAATGACCTACACATGTCATGAGACTCAAGCCACATATATAGATACATGAAACCATGTTAATTTCCTAGTTTTTAATCATAAATTCACTTTAAACACAAAATAAATAACTTTGGTAAATAAGGATCCTAACCCATATATTTATGAAAATGGCGGTTAATGAAAGGTTATATGGTTATGGAGTTACGACATGTGAGTGAAATGGTGGCGATAAAGGTGAAAGTGGATGTCATTTTGAAGACATTTTGGAGGCCCAACACTTACCTCGACCCTTTTCCTAACTCACACCTTACATTCCTTCTGGGATCTCTCCTATAGGATGATGTGTCGAAGCCCTGCACGAGTCCAACCGGATAAAACTTTGCCGTATACATTTACACGTCATCCCTCTCGCATATACCTGAGAATATTTATATGGAGCACTTTATGTAAATTCCAGGAAAGTAGGGCTTGGATAACTCATTGCTAATGGGTCCCTTTCTCCCTTTTTTATTGGAAAATAGACAATGCATCCGTTCACATATGCTTGCTCTTCTCATTTTTGCAAATAAAGTTATTTAACCAGTAGTCAACTAACAATCCAACTCATTTGACTCACTCAACGAGTAAACGATTATACATTGGTACATGATAGCATCCATTGTGCGTAATCCCGTATCCTACTCATCTCGATCATCTTTAAAAATGAAAAATAAACATTTCACTCCATCTTCTGGGATCCAACATTGTGGGATGACGTATTTGACACATAACTGCCATATAGTCCCTTCATTCAATGCCAATTCACCATTTATGCTTTTAATCGTTGCCTGCAAAATTGATAATTGAAAGTTGCACTTTTATTTTAAATTTAGTACTGTCACACTGAATTTTAATTATTACCACATTAACTCACTCTTATTATTTCTTGAGATTGATTTAACCCATTTTATGCCTTATCTTATGGTAAATTTCTTTGACCCTTTGCCTTTTCTGTTATAGGTGAATATCGTACATAACACTCTTTAAGTTGCTATCATGGCGAAAGGAAAGAACAAAGCCCTTATGCAACATGCGACTAGACCTTTCAAAGAAGAATTTAATGAAAAGTTGTCAGATACATTTCCTTTTTCAGACGCTACATGTATCAGAGACTCTAGTTATTTGTCATGTAACACCATTTATGAGTAGTTAGAAGAAAATTACCAGAGGAGGACAAAGAACCACCTACAGTTGCAATAGAAGACAAGGGTGACCACAAAACCTTAGAAGCGAATGTTAGGGATGCTTCAAAATCTTGCCTACACATGGTTGCCACGTAGGCGAGGGTACTTCCCTACACAAATATGAGGCTACTTCCCTACTTCAGAAATTATGTTCATGAACATAGTCAATATGATGATTTATTCTGTCAAGCCTCTTCTTATGATTCCATTTGTTATAAAGAGAATCAGTTGTATGTAGATAAATTTTAATACTTTATAGTTTTCAAAGAATCTAGGAGGTATTCTCTGCCAATGCATTTGCTTAAGATACCAGAATGGGATGGTTTTGTGGAAAAGGATATCAATTATTCTTCACAGACCACCCCATAGATCTATACAAAAATGCATATTTCTTCCTTAGATTCCAGAGACCAGGCTTCCTACGTCAATGTGTTGGTTAATGATATGAATAAACAATGGAAATCATTTTTGGATACAATGTCAACACCAAATAATGAAGCTAAGGAAAAGGAAACCACTGAAGTAAACACTTTAGATGTTATTTCTCAACAAAAAGTGTCTGTTACTCCAACATCTTCAAAATCTATTCTTGCACACTCTGGTGCCATTTCTAAACACCTATTAATACTTAGTTTGATGTAGAAGTGATTCTTGCACATCCAACTTTAGAAATTTAGTTAAACATTGAGGAAATTCCGCCAATTGAAGTTTTCTACAATCCTCAACATAAATATGTAATCAATAAGAACAAGAATAAAATAAGTGTTGAAAATGATCTTACTTCTACAAACACAACCTTAGAATTCACTTCATTAGAGTTGATTTGGAAGAGTGCATCGACCACTCCTCATGAAGAGTTCGAAGAGTTATCTCAATATGTAGGGGCTTATGCTTCAGGTAGCATAGATAAGGAAACCCATGTCAAACAATTTATCAAAGAAAAAGATGACAAGATTTAACAGTTGGAACAACATATTGCACATTCTCAAACACAACTTCAAGCACAAGTTACCTTAGTGAAGAATCAACATTATATTGAAATAAAACATAAAGATGACAAATTAAAAGAATTACAACAGAGCATTGAGCGAGCAAGAGCAAAAGATTTGGATCTTTCCAATCTCAAACATGAAGCTAATGAACTTAATTCATAGCTTTAGACACAACAACGACTTCTTTTTAATAAATTAAGTTTAATGTAAGTTCAATGCAAACTCGTTAATTCATTGGTTGATGAAATTTTTGAAATGGAAACTCAATATAATGAAGCCAAATGTGACCTAAATGATCTCCTAAAATGGAAAGCAGACTCAAAGAGAATACATCCAAATCTTCCAAAAAATGATGATATGCATAAATGTATTATCTCAAAAGTTGGAAAGACAAGATACGTTTGGTGAGGAAGTTCGTTATTGATGCTTAAGAGATCTCAAGTTCCATTGTTCATTCTATCACCTAGTCACTATTGGAGGCAAATTTAATATAAAGTTGTGAAGAGGATATTCTCCCAGATGTAGATACTTTACAAAAGAGATGGATGAATAATAGGGTAGAATGTTGTAAAAAGAGAAATCAGTTACTAAAGGTGGATTTTGTGTTAAATTGGTAACTCTTGTTTAAAACACACAATTATTTGCAGGTAATCAATATTCTTACAGAAGTATCAATTAAATTGCTGCCACCTCTACAGGGTTGTGTCTTTAATTTTGAAATAAGCATCATGCCTCATTCTCCTCACAAGTTGGTACCTCTTCTAGAATTCCATCAGCAATGGAAGCAATCTACTGGCTCCACATCAACAACAAGTCACCCAAATTGATATTTTATTTTTAAATGTAACTATTAGCTATTTTATGCAAATTTGTTTTGGTTTGGTTGAGGAAATATTAAAGACTTAGTTTCTCCCTTTGTTTTGTGAAAAAAAAAACTATTTATACGGCTCTCGAACTCAAGCAAAGGGTTCCAAAATTGAGAGAAGAAAGAGCCTTGTTGCACTATTGTACATTTCTTCTTAATTTAAGATCTAAACCATTTTGGACTCCATGTTAGAAAGAGGAAAAACAAAATTGGTACTACTATTAATTTATGTCTTTTGATTTCTAAGTGGAATCTTATTTCTGGAATGTTGTGCTGCATGTTTCTTGTTCTTGAATGAAACATTGTCATTATTGACGTGTTTTGTCCTTTGACTTTAATCATAAGTATAATGAGATATTCTTATTGAATGTGAATGAGTTAATATTAATTTAATTAAATTAATTATCTTAAAATTGCTTTAATCAATGTTATCAACTCTTGATCTTCATTAACAACTGTTCATTATGATTTTTGTTCACATCCTTATGTTAGCTTGTTGGGAATGGGTCCCCTGGGGGTCAATTTTGGGTTAAACACCCAAGTTTGGGGCAGAAAACCCGAATTTTGTGTAAAGAAATGTAAAGTCTCCACATTTTGTGATCGTGGAGCGCGAAGATGTCTAAAGATAAAGGGTCTTCTGCCCTTAGTTTAGATAAGTTGTGTTGGTTTTGTAGATCTACCCATGGTCCACGGACCATGGGATTGTATAAAAAGGAGAGTCTTAGAGAGTCTAAGGCAGTTCATAAGCGAAGAATGAATGTAATGGGTCATTAGAAGTGAAGAGCGAAGAGTCTTAGAGTAGAAGAGAGGCTCTGCAGCTGTGTGTGCAGAGGCCTAGAGTAGAGTCCGCAACTGAGTGTGTGGACCCCTATAGTTGTGTGCGCAGGGTAGTTTGAGTCTGTAAGAAGATCTGAAGCATTAATAAAGAGATTGTTCCAGAAATATCTGTGTTTTGTCCCTTTTACTTCTGTTAAGAATAAATGTGACTATGTTATGATGAATAATGGGTTTATGATTTAATGTTGTGTTGATGCGCGAATCTGTATGTTTTACATTGTTATAC
Source organism: Pinus tabuliformis (assembly GCA_031772625.1). Classification (NCBI taxonomy): domain Eukaryota; kingdom Viridiplantae; phylum Streptophyta; class Pinopsida; order Pinales; family Pinaceae; genus Pinus; species Pinus tabuliformis. The sequence continues at coordinate 1,009,272,081 of CM062816.1, forward strand.
GAACATAAGTCATAATATCTGTTTACACGAATAATATCTTAATGCACGTTAAAGTTATTAGATACTTAAGCCAATCTGGGTAATAATAGACTTAGGAGTGGTTACAAAGGCACGTAAGTTATAGTTTTGCCTATTCATGGTCTGCGGAAGGCAGTGATAGACCTTCACAAAGGTCTAAGGGTGATTAAGAGAATTATATTGATAAGCCCTAAAAGGCTTATTGATCTGCACGAAAGCAGAGTTAGGGCATAAAATGACATCATAACCGTCTCAAGGTGCAGAAGCTTGGTTATTGCATCCCCCCATACTGCTTCGGGTGAGACTTCGGTCCGCGCTCCACCAGATGACGCTGAAAGGGCTAGTAGTATAGGGATTTGCTTGGCTGCCTAACACTGAACCTGAGTCAGGGTCCATCAAGCAAACATAGCACTTGGGTTACTATTATAGTTATTAGTTTATGCTTTCATTTATATCTATTTTTTATTATCCTATCACATATTACCATCTATATTCATCTCATCCATTTTTCTAAGTCTCCATACGTTGGATAAATTCCACATCAGGTAACTGGATCCAAATTAAACCAGTAAGATCCACCATCTTAAATGGAAAAATATTTGATTTGGGACTTTGACCGAGTGGTATCCTCAAATGTTGATGTGTGCAATTTTGGCCATCAACAGGCCCCAATAGGTCCCCAACACTATTCGTGGCTCGCCCTCGAGCCACTCTGGTTTGCTAGTGCTACAAGCTAAGGGATTACTTTTGCAATTTTCTTAAAAAATGTTTCAAACATTTGTTTGGTTGTTAGCATTGTAGTCCTTGCTTCTACTACTCGACTAATAATATTATCTTCTCCCTCGATAGGTATAGGAATAAATCAGACAATGATTGGTGATCTACTATGACCTAATGTGATATGGGCTATGCTACAATAAGGTCATCAATGATTTGCATTGCTTCATCCTGTAGCTATAGAACTTTTTAGGCAAGCTAATGTTGTTTTACTCTCCATTGATTTATTTTCCCACCTAGTGTTTCATTCTCTACCATTGTAGCTTGGTGTTTTGTTACTAGTAGTGTGATCACACTGCCACATATCGACTCACTTTGTTGCTTTATAGTTTGAATTTAGGGGTTGATCTCCTTAAGCTCGAAACTATCCTTCAGTATATTTGAAATATTTAGGTCAACTTCATATAACCTACTTCATTCATGCTCAAGCTCCCATACATTCTGATGGGTTCGAAGGCTATTTGTGCCTTTTCTCATCTTTCTACTTCCTTCGGCAAGGTATTAGGCTTTTTCTATAACTGCAATTCCTCGACTTTAGTCTTTAGCCCCTGGATGGTCTCCTTGATTATCGACAACTTCGCCTTCGCAAGAGTGTCAATCTCCATCAGTACAACCATAATTTTGTTGTATACCTCCTCCACTGCCCTTATTAGTGCCTCTTCTCTGCCTCCGACTTGCTACCACACTTCCACAAATTGCGCGTATTCAGATTGCAAATCCCCATGTTTTCTACTGAGTTGAACCAATTCCTTTAAGGCTATTTGCACACAAAACTACAATTCCTATGTAATAGATTATTGTTGTAGATGTAAAACATTCAAAGGTAATTGAAATAAAACTAGGTCTACCTATGGCAGAGCCAGGGCTCATTTTTGGATGTTAGTGTCTTAAAAGTACATTGCGATGGGTGGAACAGTTAGGGTGTGATGTTCTGTTGGGGTTGGAGATGGTTGCGACTACTTTGGCTCAATATTTTGTGAAGGTAGTGCATTGGTTTCCTTCATTACACTTGGTGAAGGAGTGACCGTCTTGGATGATTCAATCAGGAGACATAGTTGTTCCAATTATTGCTATGTCTGATCCTATAAGTATTTTTGTTCTTGTGCTGTTTTTTGAATGGTAGTGAGGGGCAGTTCCCTACTCAGTCACCTCTTTAATTTACTTGACAATTATTTGTAAATCCTCGTCTAACATAAAAAGTATCTCAAGGATAGTTGGCTTCTTAGATTTTCATTTATTTCTTGCCCCTTGTTTCTTACCTTTAAATGATATCTTTTTTCCAACTAGCAATGCTTGTTATTCTGTAGAATCCCACTATGGTGGATTAGGATGCACTTCTTCCTATTCTTTCTCTCGTTATCGAGTGAGTTACTCTCCATGTTGTGGATATTGGCACTCCTGCTCCTTTCCATTATCAAAGTTCTGTACCTTCAACTATTGTTCTATAGGTGGTATGCGCCATTCTTCTGGCCATTCATTAACAATTTGTGACACTATTGACTCATCGAGCTTATACATGCACTTTGACATTGCTTTGATGGGTTTGTGTAGGCATGTATATACATGTGATGGGGAGAGGTGTGAAATTCACCATTCCACACTATCCGAGAATGGTGGAATAATTTAATGCCATATCTTTGGCAATTACCATCTCATTTTTCCTTTCAAACAAACGCTTTGGGTCCTCTCCAACAATGGGTAGTCTATAATTCTAAATATGAGGTGGGAATTAATTTCGATGGGATCATCTAGCCAAATAAATCTGCCATGAACACAATGTAACATAAGCTTCTCATAAATGTTAATGTCAAGACTCCGACCAAAATGTGGGATATCTCGTAAATTTAAGATACATTATTTCTCCAAACTTGTGGCCCATTGTTGTGGCTCAAAAACCTACAAATGCCTTGGTTGTGATGTAATGGTTAGATGTTTGTCTTCTTCAAATTGGGGAAACCATGTATGGTCCATCATATCATGGTCACTGTACTTTAGTTTATCTACCATGCCAAGCATATCACCTTCTGTTTGGACCCTTGGTGGAATTGCAATTGTCCACAATTTGTATGTTGACTCCTTTGGTAGCTAGGTTGTTGGTATGGTAGTGGGTGTAGAGGGTAGAACAATGCCATTTCCTTTTGTCTTGGGTTTCTTCAGTGATGAGGAAGAGGCCACAGTTTCTGTATTTAGTAGCTAAATTTGCTTTTGTAACACCTACTCTTCTATGGTCTAATCTCAAAATTTGACTCAACAAATGCAATTACAATAGAAGTAATGTTGAATTGGATGAAACAATAGCTATTTACGTTCCTTACACACCTTTACAACTTTAATAACTCTAGGTGATCCTCACATAACCTCATAATAATTCCACTGATATCACATGGGAGGGTTCTTCAGGTGGGAACTCCAATTTATGGACTTTTCTATGTTGGATGTCATGTAAAAAATGCCTCCTCCAGAGCCTCCAATCTGGAACATATTTTTCCTTAAAAAAATTTAATGTTTTTTTTATTAATAAAGGTCCATGATGTCCCATCCACGTGGATTGAACACGCTTTTTCCAATGCCTCTCTTTGCACTATTTTGGTTCTCGTTGTCATTGCCAATTTCTAGCTATAGTCCACTTTTGGTCATTTCCTATACTGCATGCTTTATTTGGTTTCCCATTCATGTGACTGTGCTATGCTCTTAATGTGTGGTGTGTCAACTATCTACCGCAATATGAAAAATCTATTTTTTTATTGACGTGTTGGGCTCTGCAACCGCAAAGTCTTTGTGGTTTCCTCCTCTTAGCTTCTACCCGCAAACAAAAAGAAGATATATTTTTTTATTATCAAAAAATCAACTTCGAGAGGTGCATCAATTGTCTCTGTACAAATTCAGTTGACTCCCAATAACAAGTCCCTTGAGGGGATACCCATTCACTTTTTGTAACTGGAAAACCCTTGCATTTGTGACCTACTTAATGATATAGGGTCCTAGCCAATTCATTTGAAATTTACGAGGGTGCTTCAAAACTTATTGTAATACAGTAGCACAAGATTTCCATCCTTAAACTTTTCTTCTTAATATGACTTTGGTGATACAACGTTTTCCTAGCCTTTTGCACATTTTGGTGGAAACCTACAATGAATCTATCTTCTTCTAGCTATAATATTTCCTTCAGCCTCTGTTTTACCATGCTATAATCTGTCAAGTTTGTCGTAGCAACAATATAAATATTATGGACTATGAATTCCATGAGCATTACTGCATCCTTCCAATACACTAATTGAAGTGGTGTTTGGCTTGTAAGTTTCTTCGACTTAGTTCGATATGTCCAGAATAATGTGGGAATCCTCAAGTCCCAACAACATTGTTCACATTGTAGACCTTCACCAATGCATTCTCCAAAATTTTATTAAAGGCTTGTACTATTCCATTCACCTAAATATGGTAGATAGTGGTTTTTTGATGGTGCATTGGGAACTCCTTCATCAATGTTTCAATGGTCCTATTTAGAAATTGAGTTCCTTGGTCACTCATCAAGATCTCACCGCAACCAAAATGTCTAAAAACATTTTCAAATAAGAAATGCGATGTAGTTTTTATACTATAGTATTTGATAAGTTCTACCTGAGCCCGTCGGGTCAGATAATCTGTTTCGGTTATAATATAACGTGTTTGGCTTCTTTTCAATTTAGGATTAATCAAGCCAATTAAATATATTGCCCACTTGTCAAAGGGTTGTAGAATTATCTATAGATGCAGTGGAATTTCATCCCAACATGATTGTTTTCCAACTCTTTGACACACATCACAACTACGATAAAACCCTTTCACGTCATGGTGAACTATCAACCACTAAATACTTATGCACAAGATCTTCTAGAAAGTACCTTTCCCTACATAATGGCCTCCTGCCACCCTTTCATGTGCCTCCATCAAGATGGATGTTCTTTCATGTTCTAATACACAACGACAATGTATACCATATGTGCCCAATTCATATAAACAACCTACAATTAGCTGATAATCCATTGGCTTAACTACCAATTGTTTCTTCTGTGCAATGGTATAATCTTGCAATGTTGTTTTTGTACTAAGAAATTAGATGAACTCCACAAAGTGATCATTGACCATCTCGATATTGAACAACTATGCATTCGGTAACCTATTTTCCATGTTCCCTGCATCTTCACCAGAAAGTATTAGGTAAGTCATTCGGTCCTACATTCAATCTACCCAACTTCACTATCATCTCAAAGTCATAATCCTAGAATAGAAAGATCCATATGCATATTATCTTCCCCAGTATTGGTTTGTTGACAAGGTAGCATAATGCAGAATGATCAATTTAAAATATGATCCCAACAGGTAGTGTCTAAACTTCTATAGAGCATATGCTATTGCTAGTCTTTCACACTTCGTAGTGGTGTAATTTCGCTCCCCTGAGGATAACTTTATGTTGTAAAAATCTATTCGATGATCTATTTTGTCCTCTCCTGGTTGAGCTAATATTGTTCCTAATGCAATCGATGCTGCATTGACATGTACATGAAATTCTTTGTTCCAATTGGGGAATACCATAATTGGTGCAATAACCAATTTCTCTTTTAATGTGCATGCTAACATTCTTCATTCCACTAGAAATTTATGTCCTTCTTCAAAAAAAATTCTAGTGGTGTGGTAATCTATGCATAACCATGCGCAAACCTCCTATAGTATCTAGTGTGTCCCTAATGCAATGTGAAATTGCTAAACTAAAATAGAAGGTGGGAGATTTACGTTCATTGTGATCTTTGCCAGATCTATCAACAATCCTTGTTTGCATACAACATGTCCAAGAAAACCCCCAAACGGTAAACAAAAAATGCACTTCTTTAACTTTAAGGAAATTTGGAGTTGCTTACACCCATCTTTTATAAGTTGCAAGACCTCGATGTGTTTCTTTAGTAAAATAAAAATGGTCCAATCATCTAAATAAACTGCCAAAAAATTGTGCATAAAGTCCTTAAACACTGCAAAAACCACTCGAGAGAATGTTGTTGAAGCATTCTTCAATTCAAAAGGCATGACAATGTATTGAAAGGAACCCCACTCAGTGGAAAATGTCATCTTATTGTGGTGCCCCTTTGTGATTTTAATCTGGTGATACCCTAAGAAATCGTCTATAAAGGAGTAAGGCTTCTGTCTACAGATGTTTTCCAAAACCTCATATGTGAAAGGTGTAAGGAAGGGGTTATGAACACAAACATAATTCACATTTCTAAAATCTATGCTGATTCAAATCTTGCCTATTTTTTTCTACTGTATAACCATAGGACTAATCCACTTGGACTCCTCGATAGGTTCTATTATGCCAACCTCCAACATTCTATCGAGCTCTTCTCTAACCTTCTACTTATATATCATATTTAGTTGACATGGTCTTTCTCGTACTGGTTTGGCATTCATTTTCAATGGATCTTCATTTCCCCTAGTTTTCCAACTATGCCTTTCATCTCTGAAAAAGTGATTGGGAACCAATTCTAATATTCTTCTAGTAAGTTAGAGAATTGTGTGATAATTTCCTAATCCGAATAATCACCAATTAATGTGAGCTTTTATTTGTCCTTTGTACCAATGTTCATCTTGCACATCCTTATTGGTTTAGTATAATCCAACGAATTGATGTCCAAATGTGGTCCAACTACCTTGTGTTCTCCCTTGGACTCCAGAATGTGTAGACCCCTAGGATACTCGTCATTGTCATTTCCTTTTGCTATGGTATAGTATTACACTTATCTCTTTATAGTATGATAATGTCGGTAAAATGTGCAAAGTGGTACCTCCTTTTGCGCAGTCCTTGGTCCATGGGAAACTATCTTTTCTTTCATGCTTCATAAGGCTTCATCTACTGATGGATCATCAAACACAAATCCAAACATTCATAGATTTTTTTTGAATTTGCTATCTAATTTGCTGTACCTCGTCGCAACTCCATCTCCGTATACTAGTCTGGGTCATGATATTTAATGTTGTACAAAATGATGCACCCATTCAATCTCTATAACCTTCTCTTCTCTCCATACTATACTACAATAATCTAGGTGAGTGGCTGGAGATTCCTTACTGGTATATCGTTCCTCACAATCTCCTGTGTCCAATTCAAACCTTATCTACAACAAGTGTTGGCACTGTGACCAAGGCTCTATTAGCTCCTTGTGTGTTTCTCACTAGTGAGCCAGAATGGTTTTTAGGGTGATATATAGTGTTGGAAACCTAAGATGATATAACACCCTCTTGATGTGAAAACACAACACCCCCATTCTTAACTTATTTATTTTAAATAATGGGGACACTTTTTGTAAATTTTGGGTAAATTGCCTTTTAATGTTTTCTTCCAGTTAAGTGTCCTACAATTTTGCTAAATTTCTTCAGATTATTCTTTTGATTGCTTCACCGTGTTTGTCTTTTCGCAAGCTTTCCGTTAGTTCTTGTTTCATCTTATTTGGATGCACGGTTTGCAAATGACACTCCTCCAAAGTTTGATAATTTTTACCGCGAAGGCTAAAAAATGTACAAAATGTATATTATTTTAATTTTTGTAAATTAATTGTAAATATTGATTATTAGTTAAATTTTACTAATTAATTCATTTTTTTCTAGTGGTCCTACAAAATTGCCATAGACAAATTGTAGAACAATTAAAATTATGGTGTTTTCAGATTTCGTAAGTCTATGTTAAATCCCAATTTAAAAGAAATTACAAGATTCGAAATCCCAAAATTACAAAGTGACTGTAGTTCTTTTGATAAAACTTTTAAATAATCACAGGGCTGTAGTCCTTGGAAGAGACCCACTCCACGTGGCCCTCCTCTCCCCTCCACACCATACCTTACTCCCTCTTATTAATTATGTCATCCATCCAACCTTAGAACTTTTATAATATCAGAGCTCAATTGAAAGAACCTTGGATATCCTTATACCTCCGATACCCCATACCTCGACGTAATCCTATATTGGGTCCTCTTGAAAATTAAAACTGATATTTTCTTCTGATGGATTTCGATATGACGTGGTTCTCTTACCTCCAATTGTTAATACTCTCGATACATTCCTCGACACATAAAAAATATCAGAACCTCAGAATGTTACAGATATCAGAGCGTCTGTTTATAAGAGTTACGATATTAAGCACCTCCGATATCGAATGCCTGAGGTCCCCAAGTCTTCATACCTTCGATAAAACATAACTCCGATAGGTTTTCCATATTTAAATTCAATGAGCTCATTATAAAATTCAATGGGGTTTGTACAGAGGTTAATACATGAGGCCTCCATTTCTTGATGTATTATATAACAAAGCCCCTTATGCCTCCTACTTAGTCTCACCATTGTTCATCCATGTGAGGCAAAAGCTATTAAGGCCCATTCGTGGAGCCCATAGCCACTTACAATATGACATGAAGTACGATGTAATTCTTATATATTAATTTAAATAATTTTATATTTTTAAAATTATTTTAATTAAATTAAAATTTAATTTGTAATTAATTAAATTTCATTTAATTAATTCTAATTGTACAGTTAATTAGGACTAATTTTTAATTAAAATTTGCTTACTTTTGGCCTTGGTAAACTTTTTTCCAAAACTATGATAGTTTTGGTACCTCAACTTTTGAAGCTCATAAATTGAGTTTTACTTAGCCAAATGAGTTCTAGAATAGCTCGTTAGAAAGATGAAATCATGGAGAATATTTCTAAAGTGGTTGCATTTGCAAATTTGATCAATAAATGAGTCTAAAATTTAGCAGAAAATTAAGCTCTGAGTTTGTAACAAAAACTAATTTTCTAAGTTTAATTTTTGCATTTCCATTTCCCCAAGCCTTTGTTGATTGGAGTTCCGTTCGTTTCTGTTCTCTTTGATCAATAATATATTTACAAAGATAAATGGAAATCTCTAATTTATTTTTATTTAATTAAATTTTGATTCGAGATGTTTGTTTTCCTAGATTTGATATTTCTGATTTTGATTTGCAATTTAATTTACTTTTGATTGGCTTTTGGCAGCTGAGTAGTTGGAAGGATGAGGAAGAGAAGACTTGGAACAATGAAATTGTACCAAAAAGAGGGAAAGAATAATTTTAGCCAATTAAAATTCCTTGGAGAAAATTTATTCTCCAACAACTCTCCCATTTTAATTTTTTGTTGTAATCATAAATAGAGCTTTTGTAGAATCGAGAATGGGGGTTCCACATCTGAAACTTGGGGAGGAAATTCTCTGCAAAGAGAGGGATTTTTGCACTACTGTAAGGAGAATTTTTTTGTAGAGAATTAGCTAGTTTGTACCAGACTTGTGGAGATTAAAAGAGATGTATTTCATCTCTAAAAATTTCATGCACTCAAAGGCTATGATCATATCTTTAATTCTTGTACACTATTGTCGGAGATAGAGGCTAATTGGTGGTCCACATTTAATAAAATTTGAGACAATTCTTGATCCAAATAAGTATGTGTTTTTGAAGTTTTACACTATTGTAAATTCATTTAATACATGCTTGTTTTACTCATTTGAAAGCTATCTTTTGATGAAGGATCTATTTTTTTTTGTGAGTCAATGTTCTATTCATATAGTAAAAAAGGAGTACATTCGGTGGTTCAGAAAGTAGGTGGTCTCACCCCGACCGGGTTTGTTGACCAAAATTTGCACCAGATGACAAAAATACAAAAGGGAAACTAGGGACATTTTCCATAAATGGTAGGGCCAGAGGCACCAAAATATAGATAAAACATAAAAAACACCAGAGAGCATACTAGTTGTATGATGTGATGGAGGGAGGGTTGTTCGGGGCTGTTCTTGGAGGAGGTGGGGGACAAAAGTCACACTGAACATGCCCTTCAAAGTGCGCCAGGCCAATTCTCCAACTTTTCTACATTCTCAGTTAGTTGATTTTGGCCTTGCCAAACCACCACTAGTCTCTCCTGGACTTGGCATTGAAAATAGTGCATTCGATCCAACGTTTCCATTTGATCTGCATGCTCCTCACAACAGACTCTCTTAGATGTGTCCACTCTTTAAATTATGCCATTGATAAGTTCTCAATAGTTATCCAAGAAATAATGCTGGATACCCTTCCCTTCATTCGCTTCGGCTCCACCAGAACCACGATTCCCCTTGCCACCTTATGTTCCTCCACTCAGATGACTCGACTTCTAAACCCGCATACCACCACCCATACTGGCACCTCGTTTGCCTCCTCCACGACCTCCACATGCTGCCACACTAGATAGCCACACACATTCAACGATCTTGCCACCCCGACGGGGAGCCCCAGTGGAAATTGCCGAGTCTGCCACACCCGCAAGGAAAAGGTGGTTGGGGAGGGGTAATGCCCACGACGCGCAAGGGGTTTCATAATTCACAGAGATGATGAGCCACCGTGCTCAAAATCCACAGGCTAGACCCCCCACCAGAGAAACCAAACACCACCGTTAGAGGAACCAAATGTCACCACCCACAACATGAGAGAAACACAATACCACCGCCCACTACCTGAAAAATACCACCAACACCAAAGAAACCAAATACCATCGCCCAACACACCAGCACAAACAATTGAAAGAAAGACAAAGGAAAATTAGCCAGTGCTTGAGTGCAGCTTCCCCAAGGGCGACGACTAGCCTCTGAATTCGCCTCGCAGAATCCAGCCCCCAATCTTCCAAACACCGTTGCGCCCACGCTGGAGGTCACGAAATTGGAAATTGAAACTAGTTTTTTGCCACCACCCATGGAGTTTCCTATACTGCTGGTTACAACTTCCACTTCTAGCTCGAGAAAACAGGCTTACCATAAGCCAAGAGGAAATGGAATGGAAGAGGTCTCGTCTTGCCGAATTCCCATCCTTATGCACACAGACAATAACAAAGAGGTTTTGTAACATGGTCTAGCTTGACACACTATTCCAATAAATGCCCAAGACGAGTACACACATACCACTCCTACTAAATAACCTCCTGCGACGCTTTAATTTTCTCCCCGAAGGCCACCACAAGGTCTAGCACCAGACCAGAGTGCAGATACGAATGTCGGGCTCCCTCATCTTCCCACGCCTTAACTGTTCGCCACCCCCAAACTCCAACGCGATGTTAATACTCGCACGAGTTGCCAACCTGCTGATATTACTCCTCCCATTACATGCGCTTTGGTGAAGGGACCAGAAGGACCATCCCTCACCCCCACTCCACCTGTATTCACACATGAGGCTCCTCCTCCACGTGTTGCAAGGACCTCACCCTCATCAGGGATAATGAAGGATCTAATTGCGATCAAGTTAGATTATGAATTTGAATAGATAAACAAGACATGTTAACTATTTAGAAAATTCATGTCAAGTTTATCTTGGTTTTAATAATTATTGTTGTATGAGAACTATTTCCTTAATGCAGTCATATATGTTTCAATTTGAATTCATTTTATTTGAATTTGGATGTATGTGCACCAGAGATCTGATGACTATTCATCAGATAACTAAATACATATACTTTCTCGAACTAGTAATAAGTCTTGGAATTATTTCCTTCGCTTATTAACTTCATTTTACTTCCAAATTCAAAGCTGGTCCAAATCCCTTTTTACCTTGCTCTTGGTTAAGAGGGGGACTAATACTTATCTCAATCGATATATATACATCTATATATATATATATATATATATATATATATATATATATATATAGGATTTATTTTTCTGTTACTTAGAGTAGATCTACATTTAGTTTTAAATATTGCATTATAGAAGTCCTATTACACAAGGGGAAAACTTTAGAGTGGCATGGCTGAGCCATTAATTCAGCTTAAGGATCACTTTCTTGCATGAGATCTGCAAGAGAGCAGATCCAATTTCTCTTCTCTATTGGAAAGTATTAGATATACTATAAGCCAACAAAGATAGAGAGAGGGTAACTTGACCTAGTTTAACCAGTCAGAACCATCATTCCAATCAGAAAAGGAGTTGCTTTAAGTTCCCGACCGGGTGGTCTCCCTTAGAATGTTGACATGGTCATTTTGGGCCATCAACACACCCATATCTCAAACTCTTTAACAAACATATATACATTAGTTAGTCTGTCGAACCTGGGAGGTTCCTAATTTTTTGTGCCAATCCATCACACTTTGCGAGTTACATGTGCACATCTCTATGTGGAAACCTCATTAAGGCACTACTACCAATTCTATAACACCTCATCCACATTTGATGAACAATAATTAATACTACACCAACTTAGAGTTCCATCAGCTGTTGGATTGATGTAGTCATTATGCCGTGCCGTTACACTATTAATATTGTCGAGGTCCATTGTGTCAAGCTCCTCTCCCACATGACATAACATTCCCCTTATTTAGGATCCAGGGGTGTGATCACCTACAAATATCCATATTCAGATATCCATTTTATTTTCTTTAAATTGATGACAACCTGATTATCAAAGGCCCATTCATTGCCAAGTAACATTGGATAAGGATCTATATGTTCCACAATTTCAATTACTTTGAAGTCAACCAAGCTCCTAACTATATGGATGTTGAATTCAACGCCTGTTAGTCCTCTAATAGGGAATATTTTGCATTGATTTTCAAGTTGTAATTGAATTTGGAAATACACTAGTTTCAACTTAACCATAAATTCCAAAGTCTTCTTGGGCAATATATTCACATCAAAGCCCATATTTATTATGATGTTATCCGTATCAGAATCTGCAACTTGCACATTAAACTGAAATTCTTTGTTCCTGCACTTCCTGCGTGACACATGCTTTATTGTTCTCTAGGGTATCTACATGGGAGTTGCTTCCTTTACCTGCACACAATGATCAAGTCTTCCTTGTGCACAATGGTAGATCATACTTCATAGTTTATATAGTGCATGATCATCCTTCATTAAATCCAAACAACTCTTAAGAATATTCTAAATGGAGTTTACCTCCCTTGGAGTCACTACTGGTGGAAGCTCGTCATATATATGTGGAGGCTGATTGTAACTGGGTGCTCTTTGTGGCCAAATTATCGAACTCGATCTACCCCATTCAACTGCCATGAAATATTTTCATGCCTCCTGATATGTCTATTTCTCTCTAACAAGATCAAACTTTGGAGGAGGTTCCATAGCCTTTGAAACCCACTGATGAGGTTGTTATGGTATATTCAAAACATCCATACCTATCCTTATCCCTCCTATTGTTACTGCATATACATGAGGGTGATCACTTCGAGCTTCAACTATGGCTATTTGTAGGTTTGACCTTTTTTTCTCCTTCTAGTTTGATAAAAAATGTGGGAAATATTCTATAGCATGGTATGCAAGGAGTCAGACAGTCTCCATCCATATCTCCATTTTGTCCACAATTATAAAAAATAATAGGTCCTTTGCTACATCCATAACCTCCTCACCCTCTCCTAGGTAGGCCTTGTCCTATTCTAGACAGACATTGTCCTCTGTTTGGTGCATTGTATTCTTTGTTTTGATATGTTTTGCACCACCACCATCTCCCTCTTTTTCGTGCATGCGATAAGAATTAAATGTTATTTCACACATCAAGTCTATTGCATAACACAAGTGGATGTCATGTCCAATAGATTTATACAAGTCACAAAGTGGGTTCCACATTGAACTCTAATATTTTTGCAGCATGGGGCATGAGCTAGGAAAGTGACCTCATGCTTGAAAAAAATCAAACCATAGCCCTCTTCCTTGGGCTAAAGGATTTGTTTCTCCCATTGCCACATAGTCTGTAATGGCCAGGCACTCATTCCGGTGGTGACCTTCCCTTCTACATCTGGTTCACTACACTTCCTCATCACTTTTCCTTGCCCTTCACCAAATTTTAAAACTAGAGGGTTAGAGAAGTTAGTTGCGATTGCACCTGTGCTGTACTAGCACTGCTCTCTCCATGTGCAGGTGTAGCTTCCAACCTCATTGCTATTTCCAATGCTTCAGGCTAGGATTTTACCTTTTGTTGTGTCAATGGAATCCTAATATGAGGTAAAAATATGACCATAAACCATTCCCAGTGTTGTATGTCAGGAATCTAGAATGTCAATCTAAACATCAATACTTTGAATCATTGGTCATAGTCCCAAATAGATTCACTAGCATTCTACTTTATCTCCTTAATATTTGTTATACATTGTGACTAGATTCTGGCTTATGGAACTCCTTCAACAATGCTTGCATGATATCAACTAGAGTCCTAGTTTGTGCTAGGGGCACTGTAGCCTTATACTTCATATACCATATTAGAGCGCGATCCCAACAAGTTTTTTTTTCACAAAGAAAAAAATCGTAACTATTCTATTAAAAGATCAGTTACATGTTACAAAAACTGGTAATATCAACTACTGTTCAGTCCATAAAACGATTACAAGCTGCCACAAGTCAAAATTGCAGGCGATCACAGTCCCATAAACCATGAAAAACATCAATGATGAAACTAGTGTCCACATAGTAAGTTCGGTGCATAACTTACTATCCCAACAAGTTGTTTCTTATTGTGTAATATTGTGTCAGTCGACTTGTCTAGAATTTGGTTAATTGTTCAGACTACCTCACATACAAACCAATGCTACTCAAGATCTTATATCATGGTTCTATGAAAAACTAGCAATCTCAATGTAGTGCCAACAACAAGCATTGTCAATCATTTGATATATTCCCATTCCCAATCCAAATTCTCTGTCAAAGATGGAGTAATTTTTGGTGTTCCTCCTAATGACACTCTAGGTTCTCCTCATATAATATCTTATTCTTCTACACTACCTCAACTCTGACTATCTAACTACCCTTAATGAAATAATTTTGGTGACTAAAAAAATATGACGAATAACGAAGAAATTACCTCTGATTCTGAAGGTGCATGCGGGGTCATGGGTTCAATCTAGGGGATGGCCAAGGCTTGTCCAATGATGGGATATAATGGATCTTTTGCACCAAACTAGTATTATTCCTTATCTTTCCTCTAAAAATTGAGCTCTTCTACAACACACAACTCTCTTTTTATGCCTCTCCTTACATCCCTTATTCCTTCTTTGACTTAGGCCATCTTTTGATTAATTGCCTGGTTCCCCACATTGCACAAAAGTTTAGCTACTCATTTCGTTAGACTCTAATGACATCATGCGTTTGACGCAAAGAAACATTTATATCCACATATGTAATATTTTCAAATAACATCGATGTGGTCCCCAAGAGAAATTTCTTTTAGACACACTTAATGTATGAGTAGATTCTACTGCAAAATGATCTACGTAACCTTCCAAAACTCTAGCCAACCAGAAATCAATAACCTTGGATACTGTATTACTCACCGTATTCACCCTCCATAACAACTATGGTGTCCAATTGTATGGCTCATAAAAACTCTAGAGGCCCTTATTTCTATGCCCTTGAACCACTCCTGCAAAATAATAGGAAACTTATTAAAGAAAATCTCATGAAAATCAGAAAAAATATGCCTCTCTAGGCATTCCTCTAGACTGAGACATAAGTTTCTTGACTGTTTGTTGCAAACTTGTGTTTTTTTATTATCCAACCACTATTCTACCTCTTCTTTTGTCATTGTACACATCCCATCTTCAACATCGACTTCAAGGTCTTGATGATGGAACCAATTGTTGGTGCACAGGGGTAACCTAGTGTTTATAGTTAATCCAACAAAACTCCCTTAGACATCGACATTTTTCAACACCTGTGAACAAGTGAGGCCTCACATGAGGTATGTTGACGAGTTTTTAAGAACCTTTGAAGGTTTTACAATGAAAGAGGGGAAATATATACGAATTTGGTTCCAAGCAAGCGACCTCAAACTATGGTGTTCACCATACGTCCCAGACATAACCACTTAAACATAATTACATTTAAAAGCCTTCACAATGTGTGTTGTAAAATTCCCAATAAACTACAAACCACATAGGTTAAGTGTAAAGACATTGTACAATTATTGGAGTGCCCATTCCACATGAGTTCAATATATATAAGCACCAAAATATCTCTAACGCGGAATAGGGGAACACAATTCATTCATATACCAACACCATTATTGACATTATGCCACAAGTACAAACTATCAACACATGATATTCACCAAAAATTCTGTAAAGACTTTGTAATTCAGTCATTTATCCAAGTATTTGTACAAAAATGAAAATACAACAGAATTATGAAATACTTGCACAGGACCTTTGAATACTTCATATTAACAACGAAGATTAGTGATGCAAATTAAAAGGGATAATCATACACCCAAATGGGAGAAACCAAACCATCATAATTCATGTTGTATTATCTATCCGAACTTTAATACAATTACTATAATGAGTATTCAGAAGGATAACAAGGAGCATGAGCATTAAGTGAAATAGTATCAAGTCAGAAAAAAAGCATACAAAGAACCATCATTAAACTAACAATGAAACCATTCAGAAGTGGTAACAGTTCTTTATATAACCTGGCCTCGAGCATCATGCTCCTGGGAATCTTTGGCTAGATCACCTATCTAGCTCACCTCAATGCGTTTTCCACTCTTGTGTTAAGTCAAAACTAATTGGCCAGCCATAACATGTCAAATTGAAACCAACCACTTTCTCATAAGTAACTGACCCATACTGTTGGAGAGTGTGATGTTGACAACCACATCTTTCTATTACATAGTGGTCTTCATTGCTTCTAGTGCACATTTGTGTAGTATGCCTTGTTACCGCACAATTTAGCAGGGGTCCTAGAAGGGGTTCCTAAGGGAAAATTACTAGACCAAGTGGAAACAACGTGACAAGGACCCACTGTCACTTTAGTCAATTTCCCCTGCTCTTTACAAATTTTCACTGATGGGAGGAGTCTTGGTATTGAGGAAATCACTAGAATGATGGGGACAATAATAATGTACAATGTGATTTCCAAAAACCCATTCAAAAAAGAAGCTCAGATAATGGCGTGCTTGCTTCAAAATCAAGGTAAGGGGCTCTCCAAGAAAGGCTTATATGGAGGGAAAACCTAGACCTAGGAGAAAAGGATATCCAAAAGAAGGAATGTACCTAGATCAAGGATTCCCAACGAAATAGAAGGACCTCTCTTAAGGTCTTGTGAGATGACAAACATATAAAGGTTTGGTACCATAAGAGAGACCTAGGGTATCCTAGCAAGGCCCAGGGCTTGAAATGATCACCAATAATTTTACTAGGTCAAGCAAGGATGAGAAGAAGGGTCAATGAGATATGAACTTCCTTTGTGTTTTTGAGTGAGAAATTACCCTTTCAAAGCCACCAAATAAAGCAACCTAGGAGTGAAAATGATTGGAGCTAGGGCTTATGTTTTCTCCAAATTTAACTATGGAAAATGCTTCAAAATTTGTGGAAACCTGGAGGACACCTCAACGCAACTATGGACCAACTCGCTCTTGATTTGGACCAAACCAATGCATTTCACACTAGGACCTAGGAGGATATTAGTGTTAGGGAAAAAAATAGGAAAATTTGAAAGAAAAATGATTTGGGTGACCACTAAGGATGGAGACCAATTCCTAGATGTTTTGATAGAATTAGAGTATAAGGAACCTTGCTCTTCAAACTTCACTATCTCAAGGAGGCCTATTGCGGCTTCACAAACCCTAACAAGAGAGACTTACGACTACCCTAGACTTTCATAGTTGCCAGTAATGTTATGATAAAGTTTCAAGGATACACCATGCATAATATTCCTCTAGGAACATTCATTCTTATTGCCTATGAATAACGTATGCAATATTTTCACAATCTTAGTGCAAGTGAGAAATTTGCATTAATTTAAGGAACATTCAAGATATAGGAAAGACATTCCAAACATTAGACAATTAAAATAGGAAAAATATAATATCAGGTAACACTTACAAGGCAATAAGATTATATCTATCCATCCGTAACATGCCAAAGAAGCTCCAAGATAATAGTGCAAAATTTATCCAGACATCAAAGTTCATTTAGTCTCCAAAACTTGTCCAAAAGTTCAGGTCCAAAATCTTTTCTCAAGAGAGATACCAATCCAAGTGATGATGAGTGATACAATGAGGCTCTCTTGTATTTATATGATCCTTTAAGGTATTCAAATGGCCTAAATTAGCCTAATGATGCCCCTAGAATAAAATAATGTACAAAATAACACTACTTTGGTGACAATCCCTCCAAATAGCTTCAAAATATGAATAATAAGCCTCTCAAGAGGGCCGAAATGATAGAAAAATAGCTAATAGGGCAGTTGGAAGGCCAAATCAAGTCCCTCATGTGCCACAATGAATAAGAGTGCTCTAATAACAATGATAAAGGTGTTGGCCCCTTAATCTCCAAGAAAATAACCTGTGGTGCTCCCAAGTGGTTGTGGGGGCACAAGGAATGACCTCATGGGCCTCCAACTAAATCAAGCAAGCCTGTGCTCCATCAATAAGGGTTGGAACGATGATACAAGCCCTCCCTTGTCTCCCTAGGTGAGACAAAACCCCATATGGGCCCTGTATCAACTGTCAAGTGTGTGGTACAAGCGTGTTTCTGACTGGGAAATGTGGTCCAAGTGCATCCTCATCATTAAATAGTTTGGACACAAGCAAGCAATAGGTGGTGTTGGAGGACCCATGGTGTGGCTATCTGCTATTTACTATGGTGGAGGCCCATGGCTCTTAACGCTCACCCTACAAGTGCCATTATGACCATCTAGAGGGCTTGGATCTCGTATAGGGAGACCAAACCCCAAGATGAAGACCCACCTGCAATCCTATATAAGATACACGTCTCCTCACCTTCCAACACAACAATTCATTAGTGTAATTGAGAAAATGAGCTTACAAATCATGGAACCAAGTGGGCACTTCATAGTGGCATGCCCTTCCATAATGGGCTTTAGAATGTAGAGGTGTCTCCATGCTCAAGAAATAAGTTAATGAATGACCCTATTAGGTGGTTTCAACCTCTAAGGGAGTGACATGTCCATGGTACATTCTTCATATGGCAAGCGTCATATGAAATAATGAAGGGAACAAAGCAAGGCAACAGGGAAGGCTCATAGCCACATGCCATGGTACAATGGTAGCTAAAATGAGGGAAGCCCACACATGGGTGTATAGATGTAGGAGGGAGGAATCATGGTCCATGAGTTACCTCGACCTTTATTTTTCTACCCTTCATCATATGCATTTTGTGTTTTTTTTTTTTTAATAACTGCTCGGGGCTGCGGGGAATGAGAGCATGATGAAAATGATACAACAATGAATACCTAAATACCCCCTTAAGGTTGGGTAGTTCATCACCCACCAAGGGTTGGGACAATAATGGGCTCCATAATGATACAAGAGGCTCATATAGGGGTCCTAGGAACCAGGGTGATGGCCATGATGATAAGGGGTAGAGCTCATGTTTTGCTTTTTCTCACGTGCTAAATTTTTATGTGTCAACTATATATTGTATTTTATGGTACATTTCCTATTGAGAATGGCCAGATTATTCTTTTTACTTTCTTTTTATCTGGATCAACCTCCCAAGCATCGTTCCAGGCCCTCCCCAAAGTGAGGACAAGGGGAGGGGGAGGCCAACTCCTTGTGGACCCAATGGACAAATGTGGACCTGAATGGGAAAAGAGTGAACATGGGCTATATTGAGCGGAAGGGAGTGATGTAGATGGTTTCAGGAAGCGGGACCACATAACCAAAATCAGGGTTTCCCATGCAGTTCCATTCCTAAAGCTAGTAGCCAATAAAGGAGATCCCACGAGACTAGGATACAAGACTAACCGCCAAGTTGGACAAGGGGACAAGAGTACAAACGAAGCCCACGCTTTCCGCCGAATCCCCCACTAATCCATGTGTAGATGTGTCCATGATAAGTAAGCAAGAATACCCAATTACAAAATGAAAAGCCATACCTTTGGGGTTGGAAGATCCACCTTCAAACATACGATCAGATTCACACACTTATTCAAAGCATTTACTACAACGACTATAACTTTAAACATATGAGATTTTCTTTATCAAATTTCAACCAATAAATTTCTATGAAACTCCTTTATATATGTTATATTGGAATGAAGTAATATCGATATTTTCCTTTATATATTTTATATTGGAATTAAGTAATATCAATGTTTTCTTGCCTCATATATAAATTTAGATTAAGATAACCAAATGGATTCAATGTAGTCTTTGGATTCTTGCATCTGTACCACTGACTAAATTTTGATCACACCACTACTCAAGGTTCATGTTATGTATGGGAAACATAATTTTCTTTGGAGAAACAAGATAAAATACTTAGAATATTGAATTTAATTTGATGGTAGATTTCAACATATTTTTCAAATTGACCTAATTCTCTTTCAACACATTTCCAAAATATTCCAAAATATACAAACTATAAAACACAGTAATCCTCATTCAACAAATCAACACTCATTATGCTAGTCTTAAAAAGTAGTGTTATATTCTCTTCTTGATACGTATATAAGTTTTTCTATCCATGACTCTGCAAATATTTCAAGCAACATCACATTTTACAACAAAACTTGGGACTTTATAGATAGTCTCACAACTCCTTGCCTAACATATATCATGAAAAAATGATACTGCCATGAAAAAACCATGGCCACACAAAAGTCCATACACACTACAGTAATCACTCACCTAAAATGGTCTATTGTTATACATTAATCCTATATATGCATGGAATTAAAATTGAAAAACTTTACAATGATCATTGGCCTTCTCAATGTTAACTCCTAGAAAAATGGAAGAGTATACAATATTTGTTCACGTAATAAAAACTGCGCTGAATGATTTATTCAACTAATATTTGTACAAATGTATTTTCCTTGAGATACATACACACATTAATCTTGATATGCACAAAGAGTTAGCCCATCAATACACTTTATTAGAATTCCAAGGTCACTCCAAAGCACCCATGGTATGTAAACAATGAACCTTTCTCAAGGAAATGAAGAAATTGGTTTGAAATCTCGCGAGATCTCTAGGAAAATGGATAATTTGGGCACTCAATTTGTCCACATTTGGTGGTGGCTAAGTCTTTGGTAAGTGTTAACTCTACTCTTAAGATGCTCGTTAGTTTTGGTTGCAATTTTCAGATTTATTGAATCCTCCATAGGAATGTGTCTTTACCACGAATACTCCATAAGAATGTGACTTTTTGTAAGCTTTGGATTATGGTGATGGAAAATATACTCTCATTTGTGGGTTTTTTTTCCATAGACCATATGGTAAAGTAAGTTTTCATTCCTCATCTGTATCTTGAGTTTCTAGTTGGTCTAAGTTGTAAATCTAGGACTTGGGACTCTTTTATATGAAGGTGGCAATTTTTGCAAGTTTGAATTAAAATGATGGTAGCTACTGATCTTTTAACATAAAATTTATTGTGGTTTTTAAGTTCTATTTTCTTTTTATTTTGGTTCTCCTTTTTTGGTCGTTCAACCTAGCATTGTTTCCAATAGCCCTCATAGTGAAGAAAATCTGGGCCTTGGTTTTTATTTTGTCCCTAAATTTCAAAGAGAGTGTTGGAACATTAAGTTTTTTGGTAAACCTCACCTTGTTTGATCAAGGGAGTCAACCATTCTTGAGAGCTAGCGACCTATTAAAACCTTGTCCACATTCAGATTCTTAAATCCATTTTTTTATGGACAATTCTCATGGTTGTTTAGTTAGGTCCATATCCAAACTTATTTATAGATGATCCATTGGAACAATCTATTATTGTGGGATCATGAAGATCATTCGTGGTTTAGTGTGACTATCTTTAAACACCACCATTACTCTCAGAATTACTTCCTTGTCCCAAAATAGTATTAAACCAGTTAGGTTCACGATCCAAGTTTTTGCAGAGAACACAAATGAGGTTTTGATAATGGTGAAGCCATTATGGATTGATCTTTGTTGGGGTTTGTGATATGATTTTTTCCCTTTCATACATGTCAA
Source organism: Pinus tabuliformis (assembly GCA_031772625.1). NCBI lineage: Eukaryota > Viridiplantae > Streptophyta > Pinopsida > Pinales > Pinaceae > Pinus > Pinus tabuliformis. The sequence goes on from CM062816.1 coordinate 1,009,293,833, forward strand.
CGGTTTGATATGGTAATATTTTTAATCAAAAGAAAAAAACAACAAGATTTTATTATCAACAAAAGTTGTTACATCTATCAATGATCCTCAACACCCAATTATAAACCTACAGAGATCTAGCGTGGAAGTCAAACTACGAGGACTAGACAAATGTATAGAAACATACTCCCAACTACCAGGGAGGCCCAAGAAACTCCCTTGCTTAAGCCAGTCAAATAAAACACAGCATATAGATGTCAAGAACCACACCCTTTGTTGCCACCCAAAAGACAAAAAAGAAAGCAAAAATGCCCCTGCATAAGGCGACATGTAAAAAATAGATTGAAGGGATCATAAGCAATACTTGATTTTGTCTTCCTGGGCCAAAGAGGAAAGGATATAAGTAAAATAATACATTATCCATCATGCAAAAAGGAAGGAGCCAGAGCTAATAACAAAGTCTTGATAACAACATTCTCAAAGATGCATGTATTCCGGCAGCGCCAAATCCCCCCAAAAAAGTACATAGGAATAGATCTGTACTACATGTTACAGAATGAATAGCTTCAAAGGCATGAGAAGGTAGATGCTCCGTCCACCGATCTATTGATGTTGAGAAATGTTGTTACTTCCTCCAAGATAGCAAGGGCAAAGGGGCAGTCCAGCAAGATATGTGCATTGACCTCATTAGCAGATCTGCAAAGAGGGAAAATACCTGGGCCCAAGAATCTTCTTTTGGCAAGGTTGTCCCAATTAAGGGTGCAGTTGTGGAAAACAATCCAAGTGAAGCATTTCAACATCGCCTGAACCTCCCACTTCCACATCCAGGCTAGCCAAATGATGAGAGGGACTAGCTGAGGCCCTGTAGAAATATATAAGTATGCCTCCTTTGTGGAAATATCTCCACCCTATGAGATGTCGCCCCAAGTGATCCCGTCCTGTTTCTCTGTAAGAACAATGCCCACTTGCAAAGTATGAGAATGGAAGGACTCCCATTTAAAATGGAGATCTGAATGAAAATTCAACTCTCCTGCCTGCCTCCAATATGTTGAGTAGAATGCCTCATTAAAAATGACACCAATGTGTGACAACAAATGAATGCCATGATTGTGTAGATGTTGAATAATGGACATAGAGAAGGAGTGGCACCCATCCATACCAACCAAAGCATCAAGAACAACCTATATTTTGTTTCCCCTTCTAACTAGCCATATGAGGTTGTTGCACAACCAAGGTCATACTTTCATCAAGTTGCGCCACACGAGGGAGGCATTATTCTTCATTGGAGCACCTGCCCTAATCTAATCTTCCAAATAGGCATTCTTAAGATATTTCTCTCTAATTATATTTTTCCAAATTCCCTGCCCCACCAAGTCCCTCCAAAGATTCGATTTAAGCAGGGCACAATTGAAGATATATGTGTCCTTAATACCCCATCCATTGATTTCAGACGGTTTGTAGATATTTGCCAATGAGGACATGTGGATTTTCTTATCTCCAGAGCCAAACCATATGAAATATGTAATAATAGAATTGATTCTATGGACGAATTCCATGGGGAGATGGAATAAGTGCATTGAGTAGGCGAAAATTCCCTGTAGGACTACCTTTTTCATAATCATTCTTCTTCCAGGGAGAGCCACATGTTTTCCCACCGAGATAATTTCCTTTCAAATTTCTTGAAGATCCAGTTCCAATCACTCCTCTTGTAGTTACAGGGCTTCAAGTAGAAGTCGAAATATTTAAACCCCTCAACTAGAGGTTTGAATATGATCCCAAAGAGACCAACAATCCTTTTGACCTCCATGTCCTCCACACAACTTGCAATCAAATCTGATTTCTCCTTATTTAGAAACAGTCTAGAGGCGCTGCTAAATTTAGTTAATATTTGGGAAAAAGTATACCATTTAGCCAAATTGATCTCCCGAAGCCCAAGAACATCATCCATAAACATTAAGTGGGATTACTAATTGTTGGTCGATATTTTGCAGCTCTTGATTCTACCCTCCTCCCTGGAAACCCTGAGAGACATGCTAAGCCCATCCATCACAAGAATAAAGAGTAGAGGGATAGAGCACATCCCTGTCGAAGACCACGTTCAACTCTAAAAAATTGAGAGGGAAGCCCATTAATCAAAACATCACTGTTCGCCGAGGAGATACATGCCATGATCCAGTCAATGCGTCTTCTTTGAAACCCACACCTATGGAGAACCAGACTTAAAAACTCCTAGTCCACCTTGTAATATTCCTTGATGAGGTCAATCTTCATCAATCATGATTTCATTTTTTTAATACAGATGGAATGAATTCACTGTTGGGTAATCCCAAAAACATCTTTTATTTTCCTTCCTACAAGAAAGCCAAATTACTCCAAAGAGATATTCTCAGACAACAAATATTTAATTTGGTTTGAAATCACTTTGGAGATCATTTTATAGACTACATTAGATAATGATATTGGCCTAAAATCAGAGAATTTACAAGAGTTATAGTTTTTTGGGATGAGAGTGATGAAGGTTACATTTATAGCACCTGTTATGTGCCCCTGAATTTGAGACTCCTCTACCATTGCTATTATATCATATCTTATGATATCAAAGAAGAATATGTATAGTTCCACCGACCAACCACCAGGCCCGGGGCTTTTATCCTTAGCAAGTTCACTTAACACTCCTTTCAATTCTTTAACAGTGACTGGTTTGTCTAATTGGTCAGAATCTGTTGACCATGCAGGGAAATATATTTTCCAGTTTCCATTGATCCCCGATGTTTTATTCAACAGAGGCCTGATATTTCTTGCGAAAATGATGGACTGATTCCATATATATGTCCTTCAAGGACGTAAGAATCTCATTTTTCTGGTTCTGGATGTGCTAAATCAAATTAGCACACTTTCTATTAGATGCCGCTTTGTGAAAGAACCTGGCATTTTTATCCCCATCTTTGATCCATGTCATTTTTCTTTTTAATCACCATTCATCCTCTTGCATTTTGAGAATTTGATTCTTCCTGCCTACCAGTTCAGTCAAGATCCTCTTGTTTTGATCAGAAAATAGACCAGCGTTTGATGGGGACATTAGAGATTCTATATTCAACTGTATTTCATTTAATTCCTTAGATAAATCCATTTTCCTCTTTCGGATCCATATTTTCACTTCTGCCTTCAATCTACTCAACTAATACGTTACCAGTTACATTTTATGTTCAATTGTGATTTCCACAGGCATTATCCAAGATCGGCTAACCAAGTCCACAAAATATTTGTCCCGCAACCACATATGGGTGAATTTTAAGGGGAGAGCAATGGGATCTTGTTCTCCAATCCATTTTAGATAAATGATGTCATGATCCGAACTGACCAGGTAAGAAATCCATGATTTGAGATTCTATAACCTATCATAAAGGGAAGAGTGGACAAGAAAATGGTCCAACCTCTTCGCAATCCCATTAGCGCCGGATCTATTGTTTCTCCAAGTAGGACAAATAGGCAAAGGAATTATGTCTCTTAACAATTTCTGGGAGAAAAGCGTGGTGAAATATCCAACAAGAGGGTCTGGAATACTTTTCTATCCCCAAACCTCTTCAGTGTTCAATGTAAGGTTCAGTTCTCCAACGATAATTAAGTGATGTAGATCCAAAATCCCACTGTCGTCGAACTTGGAGCATAAATATTGATAATACAAACTCTATGGAGCAAACCCTTGCAGAACCCGGGCAATACAATTCCAGTGAAGCTTTTGTATTCTTTGAGACAGAAAAGCAATGAATTCCACATCGCAACTAAGCCACTAGAGTTTCCTGATGTGTTGGTGGCACACACAACCCAATTTGGACATACTTTCGAGAGAATATCAGAGCTTTATCTCTATCAATCATCATTTCCTGGAGAAATATCCTCACAGGACGTTCAGAAGTTTTGATATTGTACAGAGCTCGTCGAGAGATTGGCGAACCAGGCCCCTAATGTTGTATGACAATATCATCATTTGGAATGAGAATCCATGGGGACATATGCTCTAAGGCCTTGATTATCCATAACGTCACAAGAACCTTCCTTATCAGTGGTGAATCCTAGGTCTATTGTTGGGTAGAGAGCTGCTTCCAATGTTTCAATGAATCGAGTATTGAGATCCTATTCCTGGTCGAAACATGTGGAGATACTCTTAGTATATTCGAGACCCTTTCTTTTGTTGGAAGATCTAAACTTCTTCTGCTCTGTGCCTGAAAATGCTTCAATGTTATGAAAAAGGGATCGTTTTACAGTCAGAGGTTCCAGGCCCGATGAGACATCTCTGACTAAGTTCTCCAGCTCATTATCGGCAAGAAGAGGGGAAGGTGGGTCTCCATGCAATACTCTGTTACAAGGGGGAGGTGCTGGGAAAGACATCCAATAAACATAATAAAAAGGGACCTTTCCATTGAGTCTAAGTGATGGCGAGGAGGGAGAAAATCTTGTGTGATTAATCTTTTCTTTTTCCGTTCACCTTTCTGGAATTCAAGTTGTAGCAAGTCATCCTCAATGGCATCCTCACCTATGATCATAAGAGGAAGTACACTTGATCTTGTGTATTATGGTGAATAGGGAAATAATTTAGAGTAGGCATTTCAGGGTCAGAGAAATCCATCAAGTTAACCCCCTTACCCTATGCAAATGTTGGATTCCGATTCATCCAGGTGGCACAACCTTTTCTAGTAGGCTGCACCCCTCCATATTCCTAGGACACTCTGCTACCAAATGCCCAACTTCATGGAAACCTAGGCACCTAAATGGAATCCCCCAATAATCCACTTACTACTCGATTGATTAATTTTCCCAATATATATCCAAAATGGCTGGGAGACCCTTAGAGAAATATGCTTCTATCAAAAACCATGCCACTCTCTTCTCAAGCAATCTAGTGCAACATCTTCAGTGAGTTTCACACCTTGATACCTAAAATTTATTAATCTAATCAAAGTTTTTAGATTTTGATTATTCTTTTCTGAATAACTAACTTAGATTTCGAAGCATACAATTGCAATTTTCTTATGAGATAAATCATCATGGGCATGCTACTCTAACTTCTTTGCCGCTATCTTGATTTGTTATGCTACATTAGAGTTGTTTGAAGTTTGGTTGGGGTTTTCACATTGATAATCGACTAATTTTGGGTTAACCTTTGGCTCTTATTTATGTCATTAGAGAAAATCACCATAAAATTGCTTCCTAATTTGACTATTTTGTTGCTTCGAATTGAATTTTCTGGTTCCATAACAATTTGCTATTTAGGTCAATTAACAATTCGTTATTTAAGTCAATATTATGAGTCAAAAAGTATAATCCATATATTATTTAAGTCAATGTTTCGAGTCAATAAGTATAATTAAGTCAATGTTTTGAGTTATCAAGCATAATCCATGTTATAGTTATTTTGTTTGAAAATTTCCTTTTAACCCATAAGCCACAAGCCACCGAAGGGATAGACTAGAATTTGAACCATTGAGTGAGGATGCGACTAAGGTGGGTTTTCTCTTCCATCCTTGATCAATTGAGGGTCGACTAGGCCACAAGAGAGGGAATACATATTTTCATGGACACTGTGACTTATACCTCTTCCATTGCGACCCATTTCGACCATCGTAGTATGAGGTGAAAACATTGGAATTTCTGGCATGATTTTGATAAATTATGGTACAAAATTTTGGAAATTCGAGTTATAGCTGTCAAGTTTCAGGATTTTGGGTGCCATAAAGGTTTTTAATGGTGCCGAATCCATTTCCACCATCAAAAAATGATTTAAACACTCCCACAATTGAAATTTTGAAGAAAAGAAGAAGAAGGAATTCTAGCAATAAATAGCCATCCTAGCAAAATTGTGCCTTCAGTACACAAGGCTTTTCGACACAGCAAGGTTTGACCAACCAATCGCTGATGACTAGGGTTTTTTCAACTTACTAGAGGTTTTATTAGAGACACCAATTGGAAGGTTGTTTCAACCAATTACATCAAATTTCCAACTTGGAGCAATTCCTAAAAGTACCACTGGTACTCTACATTGGAGGGAGCCTTGTAACTCTGTGACTATTAGAAATTTGAAGATTGTTACCCACTATTGATTATCAAGCCATGGGGTTTCCTTCAATTGGATGTCACCTAGAGTTATGCTAGGAACTATTTATTGAGTCAAATTCCCTCTTGCTTGACTTGGTTGAGCATTTTTTTTGACTTGATTGCATACAACACCAGCCTTATACATGTTGACTAGCTCGACCTTTACATCAAGTACTTAGACAAATTATAGTTTCGATTGGAGTTCCCATCGATATTTCATAACCTCCATGATAAGAGGGTTGTTAATAATCTTTGTTATGAGATCACTACTTCACATTTTTTTTTTCCATACTAAAGACAAAGAATAAAGAGTGAAGCTATCATGTTCAAGACTACTATGGAGGTAAAATTTCAAAAACTTATTGCCCTAGAGAGATCTATGGAAACCTCTTTTCAGGATCTCACAAAAAAATTTGAGGACAAGTCAAATCTTATTGAGGACCCATACAAACAAGTTAAAGCTCTCTCTCATTCAGAATATGTTGCATTAAAAGAGAATTTTTTCTACCTGGAAGAGACCAATTCCCAGTTGTCTAATGAGGTTTCTAGTTTGTAGGTCTCTATTGATGAGCTTCAAATAAAAGCTACTCCTCTTCAAGAAGGCGATTATAGATCATTGGATGAGTATCAAGGTGTGAAGGAAGGCCATGGCTCCTTGCTATTGTAGTTAATTGAAAAAGATCATACTATTTAGGACTTACATAACTACAAACAAAACCTTGAGCTATAATGTAGTTGACTATAAATTGTTATTACTGTTGAGCTGCCAAACCACCTTGTGATATTATTTGTAGCCCAACTAATTGTAATACAAATGTTATTGATGTTTTTGTTGCTTTAATGACTAATAGTACTATTTTCTCGTATCTTTGAAAAATACCCTAGAGGTATTGGGTACCCATTGCTAAGAAAAATGGGCTATATTGGAGGAGGGCATGGAAAACAATGGACAAGACATTGATGTTTCTATTGCCCATGAAGTGTAGGCATATAAAGTAGGTCTTGGATATCTTGATGTTGTTGAATCACTTCCTACCCCTGATAATGTTGAGTCCAAGAGAGTGTCATTTGTTGTAGGTGGAATTCAAACTAAGTTGCTAGAAGAACATCCCCCTACTGATTGTGTTGAACAAATTGATGAGATGGTTGATAATGTCATTACAGATGATAGTGTTGTTGTACCAATATTTGAGCCTACAAAATACAAATTTGAGCCATCTCATCACCCCCATAAGAATCAAAGGAATTTACCCAGGAATCAGAATCATGGTAACTATGCATCGAGATCATTAAAAAGATGATGTGAAAGGTTGAACCGTGGACCAATGCCAACTATTAATATTGATTGTGGTTGGATTGATGGATGAAAGTGGAAAAATTTAGAAAGTGTTTGCATACTTCATAATGTTGTGTATATCAGTTGTATAGCTATATAATGTTCCTCTTACTTGCTAATTTATTACATTGGAAGTGGTTGATCGAGGATAAGCCAAACATGACGGTCGACTAAAATATCTTTTGGATTTTTCAACTGAGATGTTCATTGATTGAGCTTCGATTTTTGCTGCTCACTTGGTTGGGTTTGTAGGGGGGTTAATGATGTCAGAGACTACATTTATGGATAGGTATTTCCTATAGTTATTTCTTTGTTGTCAAGTTGACTAATCGACTAGACTATGCTATCTTGTTGTCTATCTATTGGTTGACTAGCAATGGTCTTTGGGAAACAAATTTTGTCACTTGCATGATGAATTGGATGACATGATTGATATAATTGTATTGATCAACATGGATGGTGACATTGTTTTAGACTTCTTCAACATGGCTATACCATGTTTAATCAACTTTTGTAGTTAGAAAAAAATAAGGGGGGAAGTTTCCTGCTATGTAATTTAATTTCCTCCAAGCTAATCTTGCGAAGACGGGTTGGAAAATTAGGTTCCTTGGAAAAACTCACCTTGTTGAATCAAGGGAGTCTAGGGAGCCAATTGCTTACTAAAATATGGATGGACCATGTCCACATTCAAATTCTTATATCCACCTTTTAAGGATAATTACAACAAACAGTGTCGTGGTTGTTTGGTTTGGTCCATATCCAAACCTATTTATAGGTGATCCATTGGATCAATATATCATTGTGGGATCATGGAGATCATTCATGCTTCAATGCAACAATGCCTTTAGACACCACCATTTCTCTCATATTCACATAAACATTATGAAATTTAGGATAACATAAACATTATGAAATTTAGGAAAATCATGAAGAAACATGAAGAACATGCAATCCAATATGAGCTCGTTGTTATTAGTGACAATAAAGGTGTAAGAAAATGAACATGATTGCACCTCTTAGCACACCAATATCATGAACTTGTTATTCCTCTAAAAGTGAAGGATTGATATTTTAGAAGATTAATGCAATATGTTGCAAAATTCGATTCTAAATATTAAAAGATACTCCTTGTCCATCGCCTCAAACAACAGGGCATCACGTAATTATGCTTAGCCTCATATAAAAGAGGATAGAGTGGTTGACCAACTAAAGAAGTCAATGGAAATTGGACAAAGTAACTTCCCCTCCTCATACATTGGCAAGGAGGAAGCCAATGTCACAGGGTTCACCAAAATTGAACCTTGAGGTTCAAAGTTCTGTGAACCTCAACAAAATATTCAGGGCCGACTTAAGTTTGGCCTAAATTCATGTTCATCCATTTGGTTAGGGAAGGGTTTCTGATGTCATTACCTTCCATTGGCACATTAGGATTCTTCACAAGCACTACCAATAAAAAAACCCATCCACGTCGTGGCTTGTTTGAGCGCTTTATCCATTGGTTCATGGAGAACACCTATTTGTTTCAATTTTACTAGATATCGAGGTCATTATGCATCAATTAATAAATGGGAATGTAAGAATCTTGTCTAAGCTAGAATTCGTTCTCTTGCTATCCTTGACCTAACAAAAGAGCTCGACCTAATATATATAAAATTTAATGGAAAACCTCATCCAAACCTTATATAACACTCAGATTTGAAAGCAACATGTACAAGCTGTCGCATTTTCTACTGGAAACATCATAAATACCAAAAATACAAAGGTTCTTTAAGGTCCATTCGAAAAAATTAAACCTTACAGGAATGCCAAAGGAAAATTTTCCCATTCCCTCGCAGACCCTCGCAAATTTTCCTTTGATAGTCGTGAGGGTTCGCCGAAATGCCAAGTCACCGTCCCGAGACCACATTAAATGAAATGGGTTGATTCTCCCTGATAGTATAGGGTTTTCCAACCACATCTTGAACCTCAATGGTCTTAATTGAAAGAGATATCAACCCCCAAGGGAATCCTCTTATCCTTTCCCAAGTCTTTCTCATTAATGAGCCAAGGAGGAAAAGAGTTTATTCAAATTTTATAAATTCAAATGAATGGAGATCCAAATCAGAAGAGTAGTGTATGAATTGTTCCAAGAAATCAAGCATTATATTGCAAAGGAAAATTTTTATCAGTTTGAGATTTTTTCCACACTTCATTGAGAGAGAATTCTTGCAAGAAGATCGGAGAAGGAAATCCTCATTAAGAACCAATGGGCACCATTTCCCTTGGTTTTTCTCATCAAGTGTCTTCAACACTCATTGTATCTCTACCACCAACGACTAATAAAGAGAACCTTTTCCCCATACTCTTTGTTTAGTTTGTTTCTCATTGTTCTGTATGTTGCTTCCATTGTTTAGTGTAGTTTCTATGCCTTTTTTGGCTTATGTTTAAACACTCACATCATTTTTTTTGTGTACTTTTTGTAGGTAGCAACCAGCTACAAAGAAAGAGGAATTGGGACACCCTTGCTTCAAATTGTTAAAATTATGCAACTGTGGTCAAATTCCACTTTGGACAGCTCACATGATGGAGATAATGATTTCATTTAATTCCTCTTTTCGAGAGGACCAAAATCAACCTAAAGATCACCTCATTTGGATAAGCAGAAGTTGGTTTTTGAATTTATGAATCCACTCATGTATATTGGATCAGGTCGGCCCTATGCATATGTACAATTGGACAGGTCAGCCTCAACATCAAGTGGACCCTCATGGAAGCCTATAAATAGAAGAGACCTCAAGCTCATTTGGACACATTAATGAAGCCATCTTCTCTTCTCTTCTATTGTCTTGGTTCGCATAGGTCTGACGAGAAAGTTCCCACACAAGGGTCTGAAACTACAGGGTTGAAGTTCGCACGAATCTATGGTTTATGTTTCTCAGTCGTTGGCTCCTAACTAAGTAGCCTATTCCTTGGGTGCATGCACATAGTGGTCAAGGATGCATCTGGGAGCCTCATACACTTGCACAATATCCTGAAGGGAGTGTCTAGAGTTTTTGAAGCAGATCAGGCAGTTTGGTCCCCAGACGCATGCACAGAGTGGTCAAGGGTGCGTATGGGAAGCCTCATACACTTGCATAGTATCCTGAAGGTTGATTCTGCGAGTTTGAGGCAGATCGGAGTGTATTTTTCCCCAGTTGAACGCATACAGTTCACCAGGGAGCATCTAGGATTGCCATAGTCTCTCACACAGCTCCTCCTCCATGCATTTGGCACTAAAAGGTGAAACTTCAGTACTCTGAATATTTTAATATTAATTATGATCTACATTGATTTATGAAAAGTTGAGAAAGTTGGTTTGGTAAAGTGTTATGTTTGTAGAGAGCATTGCATGAATAAAGCTCCCCGATTCCACATTGACTGTTATCTGGTGAAGCCAAGATGATATGTTGATCCAAACCTCTACTTCAAAAATGTTCCAAGGTATGACTTTGGTTTTGGTTTTATATACTGATGGTCTACTCTTGACAGGTGATGAGCCTCTGATGATCTAAGTAAGAGGGAGATGGAATTTGAAGCTTGAAATAAGAAATCATGGCATGATGAATCGATTTCTGAAATTAGGAAAAGGTAATCTATATTGAATTAAGAAAAGTATTTCAGTAGAAATCACATAACAAATTTTTTTGGCCGATGCATTTCGAACCAACCAGTGTGGTTCATCACCAGGACCAGATGAAGAGGTAGACCATGACAAAGGCTTAAATAGAGAGAAATGTAGAGACCTCTATTTAAGCCTTTGCCATGGTTTGCCTCTTCATCTGATCCTGATGATGAACCACACTAGTTGGTTTGAAACGCGTCAGCCAAAAATTTCTCTTATGTGATTTCTACCTAAAGACTTTTCTTAATTATTTATGGATCACAAAAGCCTGTATACAAAAATAATCTATATTGTGAAGCTATTGAAGAATTATTGGAAAGAGGAAATGCAAATCCTTGAAAACTCGGATTAAATTGGAAACCTATATTTGATTGAATCATTTTGAATATCTGTCTATGTATATACATGATATGCATAGAACCTGGGTCAATTCATGATTGAGTCGCTTCATATACATTGAGTTTCCGCCAAGAATCCTTCGAGATATTTGCATGAGATGATCTATTCTTGGTTTGAGATATTATTCCTATAATATATGATTGTATGGATATGATAATGTTCGTTGGGATCATTATTGATGAGATAATCACATATGAGTGTTGCCTTAGTATGAGATCTGCTATGATTAGAGGTTTGTAGCATAACTGCGGTTGAGTACGATGTTGCTAGCATGGCTAGCTATGAAGCAGGATGAAGAAGCATTTGAAGAGGTGTTTGAGAAAGTTCTAAATATGACATGGATACATTGTGATGACATAGAGTGGCAGAGAATCCCATATATATATTTGGGACTGAGATACTTTCATATATTGAGACAGTGTAGTTGTACGTGACAAGCCTTGGCTTGTATTTAACACCTCTTTGAGAGGGAGGATGATTATGATATCCTTTTGTGATTTATATGATTATTAATGTTCTAAAATGATATTTGATTTGATGTCCTAGAGACAGACGTTACTAATACATGATGATTACCTAATACAAGTATGAAGAGAGCAACCTTGATCAAGGACATTGAGCCAAGCTCTTCCTCCCCTATTTGAGCTCCCAGGATATGGAATTGAGATAGATGGCTCTTGGGGCTGAGGGAACTCTAGAAAATAGGGTATCACCCCTATCTGTTACCCATAGGGTTGGATTATTATCTGATCTGAAAATCACCCTATGAGTGACCTCAGTTAAGATTTATTAAACAAAAGGTATTACAGACTCATGTGTTGGTGTGTGTTCTTTGCTATTGAAACAACGGATTGATCAGATTGCCAATACACAAACATTTTGAATGGAAAGACAACAGAGAAATATAGTAAGCAACACAAAGACACAAACAATTTTAATAAGGAGTTCACCCTATTCTCCAGGGCTACGTCTCCGGTCCAGCTTCAGTGGTGGCCTTATTTTATTAAGTCTTTGGGCAGAGAAATTACACTACAGGGACTCAATGTGAGTTCTCCTGAAGTAGAGTTTGCTTGGCAAGGTGGTTCTTGGATTCCCCAAGCCATTTGGAGTACACAGACTCTTTTTCTTCCTACCAGCTCTGTGACCCTCGGTCTACAGTGGAAAGAGCCAACTGTGATGCTCAATCCAGACAGATTCCTTGTTGGGTCCCTATAATACTAGTGATTACCCCATTACTATTGTAGTTATACCCCTTATTTATATTGTTGTGCCCCTATTACCCCCATATTGTTATTTCTGTGCCCCATAGAATCCCTCTATTGTTATTTTTGTGGCTTTATATTATTATTGTTAGGTCGGCTGGATTATATTGTGACTCCTTAGACTCCTATATATAGAAAGGAGGTTTTGTCATTTGTATCATCCAAGAATTGTTCATTTATGTAATGTAAAGGAGGTTGCCCCCTCGAAGAGGCTGAATTCTAAGGCGTTTATCTATCTTTTCTATCTTTTCTTGAGCTGGTTTCATAACATTTGGTATCAGAGCTTTGGATTCTAGGGTTTCGCTGCTCCAAACAGGTCATTGTGGAATTTTCGCTATAACTTATTTTCTGTGATGTTTCAAAAGTCGCAAAAAAAACCCATTTGAGAAGAAATCGCGCTGAACCTTGGGTCAAAGTTTCAGAGCTTTTCGCGTGATATTTGCGGAGATATGATCTGAGGAAGTTGGTCTTTTTGCAGGCTCCTAAATTACATTCAAAACAGGTGGCCTGGGGAAAATCGTCATAAATTTCTCTCTGGGGATCGGATTGAAATTTCGTAAGAAGGTACAGAAAGAGGACGAACTATAGTTTCTTGTGTATGTGTTTCAGATTCAAAGGTTGAATTAGTGACTCGTGGCACGTCGTACAAGTTCGCTCTACTGAACCAGTCTAAAAGCAAGTCACTGTGGGAGATTTCACATAACTCTTCCTTGGAGAATACAATTTGGCTCAGACTTGTGGCATTGGAAAGAGGACGCAAAAGGCTACTACAGGTAGCAATTTCAGAACTGGATGATCCGAAATTACAGAGATACATCAGATTCAATATCAGGCTTCTATAAAGTGAAAAAAGGTGTGTAGTTTTTTGTTTAAATTTTTGTGTAAGCTTGGTTTAACGGAATTCAAAGGGCATAGTAAAGCATTATTATCGGTAACTGATGCCCTGAGGAAAGAAAATGCAAACACCTAGTAAGGAACCTGAAATCTCTAGCATGACTCATGAAGAAGAGGAAGAAATGCTACATGATATATCAAATTACAAGAACAAGTGCAACAAATGTCACGCTCACAAAAGCTAACAGAAGCTAAGATAAGTGGCGTGGAATCTAAGATAAATGGCGTGGAATCTAAGATAAAGGGCATGGAAGCTAAGATGGATGATTCGAAGACAGATTTGAAGAGAGACATGACAGATTTGAAGATAGATTTGAAGACAGACATGGAAGAATTGAAGAAGTTGCTACAAGAAAGGGTCACTAATGGTGAAAAGGTAGTAAAGGAAACTCATGATGAGAACAAAAGAAATGTTAATCATGATTCCATAGACGCTAATGTTGGATCGAAGAATCACCATATTCCAAAAATCGATATGAGGAAGTTTGATGGCAAGGATCCCGCCACATGGATATTACAGATGGAGCAATTCTTCGATCTCAATAATGTGCAAAACGCACAAAAGGTACGTATGGCAACTGTATATTTGGAACCAAATCAGTTTGTATGGTATCAATGGCTTTGCTCTCGTAAACAATTTATCACTTGGGCAATTTTTACGGAAGAATTGATAGCACATTATGAAGATACAAAAAGCAACACTTTTTTTAGCCAATTGATAAGTCTCAAACAAAAGGGTTCAGTAATGGAGCACATTGAGGAGTTCCAAAAATTGAACATAAGGGTAAAAGATATTCCAGAGGAGCATAGGATTGATGTGTTCATAGGGTCTTTAAAGGATAATATCCAACATGATGTTCGCCTTTGGGAACCTGATTCATTAGAGAAGGCATTCAGGTTAGCAAGAAAAATGGAAAGCAAAATTATGGCAACCAGGAAGCATACCACTCACAACTATAAAGACGGAAGTGTTGTTGCCCCTAGTCTTCCACAACCTATAAGGTTGACACCACAAAAATTGGAAGAAAAAAGAGCAAAAGGGCTTTGTTACAGTTGTGATAGCAAATACACTAAAGGTCATAAGTGTGCTGAGAAGAAATTATTCTACATAGATTGTGAAGAGGAAGAAGAAAAGGAGCAAGAAAGGTCAAAAGAAGAAGATATACTCCAGGAACAAAGCCTAGATGAAGAACAAATAAATCCGACCATATCTTGTAATGCATTGGCGGGAATTACCACTCCTCAAACCATCAAGATAGAAGGACAAATCAAGAAGAAAAAGGTAATAGTGTTGATTGATTCAGGAAGCACCCACAATTTTATTCATTGTAGGGTAGCAAAAGAATTGAATTGCTTCCTATATCCAGCACCAGAGTGTCAAGTGATGATTGCAAATGGAGGAACAATAAATTGCTCTGGAAAGTGCCATAATATCAAGCTATCCATGGGAGAATATGTATTGACTAGCCCAATGCTTTCCATTCCAATGGGAGGTGCTGATGTTGTACTAGGAGTCCAATGGCTACAATCCTTGGGTACAATAGCTTTTAATTTTCAAGAACTTTTCATCAAATTTTCTACGGAAGGAAAGGAAGTTGAATTAAGGGGTATTGCAGGGAAACCAGGAAAGATAATCAGCTCTAATGGCATGACAAAGCTTCTAAAAAAGGAGCAAAGAGGTGTAATTGCACAATTATGTTCGCTAGATGTTTCCACATTGGAATCATCTATTTCTCCAAATCTCCAAAAAGTCTTGGACAATCATTCCAAGGTATTTGAGACTCCAAAAGGTCTCCCACCTATGCGTGATCATGATCATGCTATTCATCTGATTCCAGGAAGTGTTCCTCCAAACATCAGGCCGTACAGATATCCCTATGTCCAAAAAAGTGAAATTGAACGTATGGTTGCAGAAATGCTAGAGGCTGGTATAATTCAACCGAGTCAAAGTTCTTTCTCAGCTCCAGTAGTATTGGTGCACAAGAAGGATGGATCATGGCGCATGTGTCCGGATTATAGGGAGCTCAACAAGCTCACTATTAAAGATAAGTTCCCCATTCCTGTTATTGATGAATTACTGGATGAATTGCATGGATCAATTTACTTCACCAAGTTGGATCTTCGTTCGTGATATCATCAAATCAGAATGAAGATTGAAGACATTCCGAAAACGACATTTAGAACTCATGAGGGTCATTATGAATTTTTGGTCATGCCTTTTGGCCTTACCAATGCACCTTCAACATTTCAAGGTTTGATGAATTCAATTTTCAAACCATTCCTTAGAAAATTTGTGTTAGTATTTTTTGATGATATACTAATCTACAGCAAGTCTTGGAAGGATCATGTTGAACATGTTGACAGGGTGCTACAACTATTGGAGGAGAAACAATTATATGCAAAAAGATCCAAATGTTTCTTTGGAGTCCAAGAGGTGGAATATTTGGGTCATATTGTATCTCATGAAGGAGTTAAGGTAGACCCTAGCAAAATTAAAGCCATTAAGGAATGGAAAATCCCCACATCCATAAAGCATCTGCGAGGATTTCTTGGGTTGACAGGGTATTATCGCAAGTTTGTTAAGAATTATGGGAGAATAGCAGCACCTCTAACAACATTATTGAAGAAAGATTCATTTTCATGGACTCCGGAAGCAACAAAGGCCTTTGAACATCTTAAAGAGGCAATGTGCCAAGCACCGGTCTTAGCTACACCGGACTTCACAAAAACCTTTATTGTGGAATGTGATGCTTCAGGAAATGGAATTGGTGCTGTTCTAATGCAAGATGAAAGACCCATTGCTTTTGAAAGTCGTCCAATCAAGGGAAAGTTTTTAAGCAAAGCTATTTATGAGAAGGAAATGTTGGCAATACTCCATGCACTTAAGAAATGGCGACCCTACCTAATGGGAAGACACTTCAAGGTAAAAACGGATCATGATAGCCTTAAATACTTTTTAGAACAAAGATTATCCTCTGAAGAGCAACAAAAGTGGGTCACAAAGATGTTGGGTTATGACTTTGAAATCATCTACAAAAAGGGAAGCAAAATGTGGTGGCAGATGCACTCTCAAGAAAGGATGAGGATGTGGAAGCATTGTTGTGTGCCATTTCTATTATCCAACCAGATTGGATAAACGAAGCAAGGGAGGAATGGAAGAATGACGAAGAAGTGTGGGCACTTATTCGAAAGCTACAACAAGATTCCAGTACTTCTGATACATTTAGCTGGAAAAATGATTTGTTATGGTACAAAGATCGCTTATACCTCTGTAAGAATTCCCAGCTAAAACAAAAGATTCTTATGGAATTGCACACTTCTCCCTTAGGAGGGCACTCAGGATTTTTAAAAACTTACCACAGGGTTAAGAAGGAATTTTTTTGGGATGGCCTTAAATCAGATATTCAAAAGTTTGTGGTGGAATGTTTGGTTTGCCAGCAAAATAAAGTTGAAACAATTAAGACACCGGGTCTATTACAACCTTTATCCATTCCAAGCCAACGTTGGGAGGAGGTTTCAATGGATTTTATCACAGGTTTACCCAAGTCTGAGGGAAAGAGTGTCATCATGGTGGTAGTTGACAGACTTACCAAGTATGCACACTTTTGTGCATTATCACATCCATTTAAAGCCAGTACAGTTTCTACTGCATTTATGGAAACAGTTCAAAAGCTACATGGAAACCCAAAGATTATTGTAAGTGACAGAGATCCCATTTTCACTGGAAATTTTTGGACAAAATTATTTTCTTGTCTTGGTACTCAGTTAGCTCATAGCTCATCTTATCATCCTCAATCTGATGGGCAAACTGAGATAGTAAACAAATGTTTGGAAGGATATCTTCGTTGCTTTGTATCTGATAAACAGACACAATGGGTCAAATGGTTGCCTCTGGCTGAATGGTGGTATAACACTTCCTTCCATACAGCAACAAAAATGACCCCATTTATGGCACTTTATGGGTATCAACCACCATCCATCACATCATATTTAAGAGAAAATTCTAAGGTTCAGGCAGTGGAACATCACATCGAAAATCAACAACAAGTCCTCCAACTCTTAAAGGATAACCTCGTGTTGGCACAAAATAGAATGAAACAACAGGCAAATCAACATCGCAGTGAAAGAAGTTTTGATGTAGGTGATTGGGTATTCCTACGGCTACAACCATATAAGCAAATGTCCCTAAAGCAAGCTAAGAAGGATAATAAATTATCACCAAAGTATTATGGTCCGTACAAGGTGTTGCAAAAGATTGGTACTATGGCATACAAATTGGAGCTTCCTGCAGCTTCTCGATTGCACCCAGTTTTCCATGTTTCATGTTTAAAGAAGGTTATAGGTGACAAGCTCCCAATTCAAACAATATTGCCAGAACTTGACGAGGAAGGAAAAATTATATTGGAACCGGAAGCAGTCACAGAAACAAGAACTCGACAGCTACGAAATCGATCAATTTCAGAGTATCTTATCAAGTGGAAGAACTTATCAGCTGAAGATTCCACATGGGAGGATGAGAATTTTATGCAGAAGTATCCAGAACTACTCAAGCGTTGAGGACAACACTTTTTTGAAGGAGAGGGGCATGTTGGGTCCCTATAATACTAGTGATTACCCCATTACTATTATAGTTATACCCCTTATTTATATTGTTGTGCCCCTATTACCCCCATATTGTTATTTCTGTGCCCCATAGAATCCATCTATTGTTATTTTTGTGGCTTTATATTATTATTGTTAGGTCGGCTGGATTTTATTGTGACTCCTTAGACTCCTATATATAGAAAGGAGGTTTTGTCATTTGTATCATCCAAGAATTGTTCATTTATGTAATGTAAAGGAGGTTGCCCCCTCGAAGAGGCTGAATTCTAAGGCGTTGATCTATCTTTTCTAACTTTTCTTGAGCTGGTTTCATAACATTCCTCTATGGGACAGCTTGATTCTTCAAGCTCTCTGGTGCTCGATGCTGCCTGTGGTCAGCTCGGCCCTCTGTCTCCTCTGCTTGGCTT
This sequence comes from Pinus tabuliformis, assembly GCA_031772625.1. NCBI lineage: Eukaryota > Viridiplantae > Streptophyta > Pinopsida > Pinales > Pinaceae > Pinus > Pinus tabuliformis. Next base: position 1,009,312,445 of record CM062816.1, read on the forward strand.
TATTGCTCTCTGTGCTCAGTCCTCCTCTCAGGGTTCACTGTTCATTGTCTCTCTTGGTAGCTTGGACTCTTCGATCTGAATCTCTCTTCCCATCTCTGTTCACTGCCTCTATTCATGGCTTTAGCCATTCGACCTCCACGCCTGTTCGGTTCCTCTCCCGCTTTCCATCAATGTCTTGTTCATTCTTTCTGCAACTCCATTTTGCTGAGGTGTATATGGAGTAGTCTTCTGTCGTGCTATACCACACTTCTTACAGAATTCTTCAAATTCCTTGCTGCAAAACTCTCCACCATTATCTGTCCTCATCACCTTTATCTTCTTCTCTGTCTGATTTTCCACGAGAGCCTTAAATTTTTTAAACTTATCAAAGGCTTTAGATTTCTTCTTAAGGAAATATATCAATATATTCCTTGAGAAGTCATTTATAAATGATACATAGTATATAGACTTACCCAGTGATGGAACCTTCATAGGTCCAAACACATCACTATGCACAAGTTCTAATATTTGTTTCGCCCTCTTACTACCAGAGGGGAAACTCACCTGATTCTGCTTCCCATATACACATTTTTCACAGAAATCAAAATCCAAAGAGCTATTACTCATACCTTCTACCATACCTTTACCATGAAATATTCGAAGGCCCTTCTCTCCAATATGTCCAAGCCTTTGATGCCACAACATGGTCTTCTCTCCAGAGACCACTAGATTTTCTGGTCCACTTTCAGGAACCACTGAACTGTTGCACCCATCAATAATAGTGCTACCTTGCAGCTTGTACAGAGTTCCAATTCAAACTCCCCACATCAATACCAGTGCTCCCGAACCATTTTGCAGGTATCCTTCTCGAACACTATTTTTACACCTGCATCTTCCAACTTATGAAAATCAGATTTCTGGCCAATGCAGGAATATGAAAAACACCCGAAAGTGTTCTAACCCTTCCACCTTGCAACTTCAACTTTACTTTCTCGCGACCATGGATTCTAGCCTTCCTTTCATCTCCTAAGAAGACATCACCACCATCGTATTTCTCATACTCGCAGAACCACTCTCTATGGGGAGTGAAATGAAAGGATGCACCTAAGTCAATCAACCATGTCTCATGATCTACATGTGTACTTGAAGAAGGCAAGTACAGTGCATCCCCACCTTCACCTGAGGTGGCTTTCACATCTGCAGAAGGAGCATCATCAGATCCCTTTCCTTTATCAAGAGCTTTAGATTTACAGTCCCTTTTGTAGTGCCCTTCCTTTCTGCATTTTCAACACACCATCTTTACAGGTTTTCCTGGAGATTTATATCTCCCTATAGATTTAGATCTCCCACTCAATGACTTATTTTTGTTTATGTTCTGGGACCATCCTCGTACAAACAAGGCATCACCATTCTGGCTCTCCATATTTTTCCAGCTCATCTCCTCTGTCAGCAAGGATGATACTTTCATCAAACTATAAGGCAGTTGCATTGCTACCTATTGCAATAACCAAATTATCCCACGAATATGGTAGAGAACACAAAAAACTAATGCACGTATCTTCATCTGAAATTTTAATATCAACAAATGCTAACTAACTTACCATAGTATTAAATGCGTTCAGATGCTCTGTCACCGAGTCTCCATCTTTCATCCTCAGGTTATATAGCTTTTTCCGCAGGAACAGTTTATTCACCAGAGACTTAGATAGGTACAAAGTCCCTAACTTGTCCCACAAATCCTTCGCTGTAGCTTCCCCTAATACATTCAACAATATTGAATCTGAGACACACAATCGTATTTTGCTCTTTGCCTTCTGATCCAACTTCTTCCATTCTTCATCAGACACTCCCGTTGGTTTAGTACCCAGATCTACCACGATCCACTGATCTTTATCCACCAACAGATCCTCCATCTTGAGTTTCCACAACTCAAAACTCTGACCATTAAATTTCTCGATCTCTATCTTTCCACTGCTCGCCATCTTCTTTCACCACCAGAATCGATCTCGCAGATCTCCCATTGAACAGGGTCTACCATAGGCCCGAGCGAAACCCCTGAGCAACAAAGGCGTCCCCTTCAAGCCAAAAATACTATGATTCCAAATGTAGGTTTTAACCTTGTACAGAAATTACTTGCATACGAATTCTAAAACACAAAAAATAAACAATGCGAGAGCATAACACATAAAACACATATACACAGAGATTTCACCTAGATCCCAAAATTGGCACTACAAGCTTGACTTTTCATTATGTTCCTTTCAATGCTATAATACATATCTATACATGCTGAAGCATCCAATACCATGGACCGAAAACAATCGCGTCCAAAAAAATGTGCGAAAATCATGCACAAAACCATAGGTGGGACCGCCCATCCTAACATAGGGTCCAAAACCAAAATTTTCCAGGGCGCTGCCCCAGACCCCATAAAGTGGGGTTACAGGTATGCCTCAAACCCCCTGTGACCCCCCCCCGCTACACAATCGGTGCAATGAAGGGGGCGCTTGGCCCCCCTCTAACCCCCCGGTTAACTACGTGGGCTAGTCGTAGAAAGAATATAACACAACCCAACATAGTACGAGAGAGAGGGAGAGAATAATGAGAGAGCTCCAAAACTCAACTGACAAAAGGTTACACTGACCAAGCTTGCCAACTGATCCTTAGAAGCATTTTTGTCAATGAAGCCTCTATTTTCTTCATTTTCCATTATTTTCCTTCATTTTCCTCCTCACGTGCAACTTGTGACCTTTCAACTTCCTTTTCTCCTAATTTCCATTATTTTCATAAATAAATGTGCAAAAATGCCATTTACCTTTCCAAAGCATTAGCCATTGCCTTTTCCAATTTCCTTAGACATAAATAACCAAATGAACACCCCCTAGGATGTCTTGCCCAACATTCATCTTGGAGTAAGTGTCCCATCAACCGTCGTATTTATATATTTTTACATGAGTTTTTTAACCAAGTGTGTTACATAGAAAATGAGGAAATTAAGAAACAAATCCAAGCGCTACTCTAAAAAGGGTACACCTGATCGAGTTCCTCACCCTATGGAAGCCCAATTGTGCTCACGTAGAAGAAATATGGAAGCTAGTAACTCTACATTGATTATTAGGCCTTAAACAAAATCACAGTCAGGAACCGATACCTGATTCCCCATATTGATGACCTTCTTGACCAACTCAAGGGCCTAATTACTCAAGCAAGATTGATTTGAAGTTCAGCTACCACTAAGTCCCAATAGAACCAACTTATTTGTGGAAGACTACTTTCAAGTCCAAGTACGGTCTTTTTGAATGGTTGGTCATGCCATTTGGTTTGACAAATGCCCAAACAACTTTCATGAGGTCGATGGATGATATATTGAGGCCTTTCACCAACTACTTTGTGGTTTTATATGTAGATGATATCCTCATCTTCAACAAGAGTTGGGTAAAACACTTGTGGCATATTCAACAGGTTTCACACGCAGTGGAAGGACAAGCTATGTGTTAACTTAAAAAATGATCCTTCGACATGGACAAGGTCCAATACCTAGGCTACATTATTGATGAGCAAGGTGTGCATGTGGATCCAACCAAGATGTAAATCATTCAAGATTGCCCAATCCCAATAAATCTAATAGAGCTTCACAGTTGCTTGGGCCTTGCTAACTTCTACGGAATATTCATGTTGGGATTCTTTTATATCACTTGGCCCTTAAGTCAAGTGACCAAGGGTGGAGCAAAAGAAAAGATTTTTTTGTTTGAGTCACAACAAAAGGAATTCGATGAACTACAACGCCACCTTTTCTTTGCACTAGTCCTCAACTTACCAGACGTGAAAAAACCATTTAATATTAAGATAAATTCGTTTGACTATGCTCTGGATGTAATTCTTAATCAACAAGGATATTCAATGGCCTATTATAGTGAAAAACTCTTTGATACTATTTGGAGATATCCTACTAGTAATGGAAACATTATATTCTAGGGAAGGAGGCAATCATACACATTAATCACAAGCCTTTACAATATATGGGGACATAAGGGCAATTGCATTATGATCCCCATTAGAAATGGTCCACATACTTACAACATTTCCATTTTAACATAAAGTACAAGAAGGGTAGCACCAATCATGTCGCAAACCGCCTCAGTCAACCCCCATTTATGAAACGAGACCTTTGGGTGGCCACATTTATACAACAATGACTCAGAATTCATTATCACATATTAGATGCTAATGGTAGGCAAGCATGTTCTGGGATTCTACCTCCACGATGCACTATTTTGCTACCTGGGACACTTTTGTGTTTCTTTAAGTGAGTGTGTCAAGATGATCGAGGAGGCACATTACATTCGAGTAGTAGGACACTTTTGTGTAGAGAATATCATAGTGGAAATGCTACATAAGTATTTTTATTGGTCAAAACTTTGACAAGATGTTGGAAAATTTATTAGGTCCTACATCGTCTGTGCCATTTCCAAACCATCCATTAAGAAGCAACACATGTACGCCCCTCTGCCTACTCCTAGCCGGCCTTGGGAATCCATATCGATGTATTATATATCTCTCCTTCCTTCTACTAAGCATGGTAATGATTGTGTGTTTGTGGGAATTGATATGTTTTTTTAAGATGACCATTATAATTGTCTACAAGAAAAGTATCATAATAGAATCCACTACCAAAATCTTCTTCAAATGAGTGTGGGTACTTGTTTGGATCCTATAGATAATCATATTAGTAGGGATAACAAGTTCCCAAGCATATTTTGGTCGAGCCTTTGGTCATTGTTTAACACCAAGCTCATTCACTGCCTTCCACCCTAGACTAATGGCCAAATAGAGGTCACCAATTAGATGATCGTGCACATTTTGTTGATGTATAACTCCAAGCATCCAAGAACATGGGGTGGGAGTCTCCCCTTTTTTTGGCATAACTATAACAGATCTCTCCATAGCTCAATTGGCCACAACACCTTTCAAGTGGGCTCGAGATTTCAATCCTTGGGTCCCAATGATGTCATACTACCCCTTGCAACTACACAAGAAGCATATACACATGTTTAATTTAGCGTTGACAAAAATACTAAGTTTATTGAACGAATTGATCACATTCGCCAACATTTCCATGATATCTTGTAAAAAGCCAATACTAAGTACAAACAATGTCATGATCAGCATTGGGTTCCACATAAGTTTCAAGAGGGAGACTAGGTTTGGTTGCAATTGTAGGGACCCATCAAAAGCTTTAGCCACTTCGCTATGAACCTTACACCATCACCAAGGCTATGGGTGACAATGCTTTTGAGCTAAGTACCCTGCCTTACTTGGCCTGCACCCAATGTTCAATGTGGACCACCTTCAACTATACTTTCCACCATTGTTACACACATCAGATTCATAGAGTAGATGAAATCAACAAAGATCAACCTATATTGAATTGAACATGCCACATTAAAGAGATCGTGGACACACATATTAAGAGCACTCGCTAACAGAGGATCCAACTATATCGAGTTGTCAAAGAATACGAGCTCTGAACCAAGGAAAGTGGCTCATTAGGAGCCAAATTTAGTAGAATTTTTCCCAACTAATGGAGGCACTCAATGTAATAGGACCATTTCTTCCTACGAGGGGAAGAATGATCCTGGTGGATATCGATGAACACCCACTTATTCCATTGACTCATAGAGAATTTTTCTATTTTGGTAGTTTTTCTATAGTGTTTTAGGTCTCAAGATTTGGAGTCATTTTGAGGCCCTAAATGGTATTTTTTAGGTAAACATACACTCGTTAGTCGTAGACTCTCGAGTATAATCGATAAATGTACTTCTTGGTTAGATACATTTCCAATGGGCCAATGAGCACACCAAATAAAGACTGTATGCCATAGTAATGACCTCGAGAGGTTGACAATCCAACTTACCCCATCAAGGCCTATAAGTCTTTTGGCGCTTCATCTCCTAGGGTTAGGTTTTTGGATGTTTAGAGTTTCGTATTGCTTCTTTATAATGAAAGTGCCTCTGAGCCACATTGTAAGACAATTCAACAAAGGAGAATGTCCATCACATCTCTTCTAAGAGATAATCTACCACCATTCAAGCTAGTTTGTTTTCATTACACCTTTATACAATTTTTGCATTTTCTATTTATTAATAGAAGTCAAGTTTCACTGTATCTCTGTGTTATGATTATAAATCTGTATATCATTTTGTTCCCTTCATAAATTCACACACACACACACACACACACACACACACACACAGATATATACCTAGAGAGAGAGAGAGAGAGAGAGAGTAGTCTCCTCCATGAAATGTTTATGTTGGTAGATTCAATAAATAATGTCATTAAATATTATGTTGAAATGTCCAAGTCTCTACCATAATTTATATCTAGAGTCATCCTATAATAGTCAAACAATCTAGCCTTCTAATAAAAGATATGTCATAAGTAGCCTTAGGCATTCACAATAAAAGTAACAAGGTATCAAATGATTCGGGTAGTGAAAGGTGTGAGATCCCTATGATGTTTCTTAAATCTTGTATAGGGTTCTAGCTAGTGAAAGGTGTGAGATCCCTCCGATGTTTCTTAAAACTTGTATAAATGTTCTTTATGAGCTCCACATAATATCAATTCTAACACTTATGTTTCCTAGTTCTAGCTTGGGCCTTGTTCTATCATCATCCAATTATGCTTAGTTTACATTACCTTCAAGTGCAAATCCATGTGATCTCAATATGTTGCAGTTAATGATGATTTTTTTTTTTGTATTTATAATATAAAAAAGTTATGAAATACAAAAACAAGGTTTAGAAACTTACCTATAACCAATCAAACATAATGTTAGCACTCCTAAAATTCCTAAACTCTCTCCTCAAATTGCTCGATGAAAGAGGAAAATATGTTGCATGGTTTGTTGGATAGCAATATATGGTTAGCGTTTGAGTGGAGATTCTTAAGAATGTGTATGTCTTCTTAAAAACACTAACTTGACATCGAGTTAGTATATTGCATAGTGGTGTGAAGAATGCTAATGTTATAAACTCAAAAGTGCATACATGTTTTAAAAATACATGTGTGCTTCTAAGAATGTGAGTACATTCATGAGTATGCATTTTCTTACACATCTTATTGTCACTTTTTGTATTATTAACTTCATGCAAATGCTTATAAATAACTTGTTCAAATCAACATGCTTAGAAAAGTAACATAAATTTAAAATGGATAAAAATTTACAATATCATTACAATTACAAATATAACATCTCTCAAAAAAAACATATAATTAAATAGAGTGTAATATTACCTAAAAAGTAAATCTAAAAAAATACTTGTTAAATTTTTTAATATATAAAAGAAGTTTTTACCTCAAAAAAATATAAAAATCAATTAAATAACTAGAAAAATATATATCAAACCATGAATTTTGCAAAGTAACCAGTGAAGACCTAAAAATCAAAGTAGAAAGGATAAATTCAATTAAATAACTAGGAAAGATAACTAGAAAAGTATATATCAAACCATGAATATAAAGGATAAATAGAAAGGATAAAGGATAAATATAAAAATCAATAAGTAGAAAGGATAAATATAAAAATCAATTAAAAAACTAGAAAAGTATATATCAAACCATGAATTTTGCAAAGTAACCAGTGAAGACCTAAAAATCAAAGTAGAAAGGATAAATTCAAATGAAAAATGCTTTCCCCAAACCTACCTTGTACTAGACATGTAGAAACTTCACATAGACAACCAATGAAAGAGCACGTGGGTGTATAGTTTTACAAATGAACCATGACGTATTTAAAAAGTCTCCGCAAGAAATCTCGCTGAAAGTAGGATGCTATAATTCCGAGGGGGAGGTAAAAACTCAACAGACTTAGTTGGATTCAAATAATAAGGTAAAAATAAATCTCCACGTTACTTTGACGAAGTCAAAATAGAATAATATAACTACTTTATTTTCTTATTTATATTTATATATATATATTTTTTAATATTTTAATTAAAATATATAATTATGTTTATAAATCTGTTTATTTTGAAATAAGATTTTATAATTTTAATTTAATTATTAATAATTATTAAGTGAATGTTAGAAATTTAACCTCTATATGGGAAAAATGTTATAATTACTTTGAAAATAAATCTCAAGCTTTGACTTTATATATTTTTTTGTTATTATTATAATTAAATATATAATTATGTCTATTTTGGAATAAGATTTTATAATTTTAATTTAATTATTAATAATTATTAGCTGGATGGTAGAAATTTAATCTCTATAGAATATACTAAAATATTTTTTTAATAGTATACAAAAAAGTCAAAGCTTGAGATTTATTTTCAAAGTAATTATGTCATTTTTCCCATTTAATTAAATTCATTAATTTAAAAAAATCATATGAACAAGTGTCATATCAAATGAGTTATGGTTTTTGGCATGTGGTATTGATGAGCCATGATATTGGCTAATGATATGGTAACCAAACCTATTTTCAAATTAAGAATTTCTATTTTTGGGATGTAGTATTGATAAGTCTTGATATTAGCCCATAGTATTGTAACAAAACCTATTTACAAATTAAAAATCTCTATAATAAAGTGAGAATGAACTCTATAGTCAAATATCTTTTTTCATCTATATATATATATTAATTAATAATAATAATAATAATAATAATGTTTTTTTAAATTTTAAAAATATATAATAAGTATTTTAATAACTTTAATTGTATAATAAATATTTTAATAACTTTATTTATTAAAATAAAATTATAAAATTTATAAAATTTTCAATGTTTATAAACCTTTCACTTGAAAACAATTCATCAACTGCCTTTCCTTTCAATCTCTTTAAAACAACACTGTGAAGAGTTTTCAGTTAGGGCAAAATTAGAAGCATTTATATCCAGTGAATTAATTCAAACATAAACATGAGTATAAGTACAATGGTATATTTATAACATTAGTGTAATTCTTGTGGGAAGATATAAGTAATAAAAAGTAAGTTTTATTATTAACTTTTATCTAAATTTTAGTGTTTGGAATAGATTTGCAAAAAATTTTGCTCAGTAGTGCAAAGGCCGAAAAAACTGAAAATATTCTACGTTTTACAACAGCAGCAATAAACTCTATAAATATGTTGTTTTTTTTAATATTTTAATAATATTTTCGGAATCTGCAATCTGCACAATTTCAACCTTTTGCAAATGGCCAACTTTATTGAAATGTTTCTATCCATTTATTTATATCACTCGCAGAGAGCCACCAAGACACGCCGAGGTGGCTTCGAAGGTCTACGCGCGTGCATTACAGCCAAGTTATCTATGAGCAGCACGTCCCCCGCTTCCCACTTCACCTCTACGCATTCATTGTCCATAACTCTCGCACTCTCCTCCATTACTGCGCTCGGAATTGCAGAACCATCTCCACATAAAAGTCTGTTATAACTCGCAGCTTTTTTGTACACAGCACCAGGAATATAGTTAAACCACACCTTCTGATCGTTGTATCCTTCGAAGCTTCTCGTCGCAGGAAGCGGCCCTGCTATGATATTAGCACTTCCGTTCGCCATCCACACCAGCTTAGAACCACCAGCTTCAATTCTGAGAAACAAAAGCAAACAATTAGCCAAAATTTACAATCCAAATAAAATTAAAATCGCGCTATTGTTTATCAAATTGCAAAATATTTCCAAAATTTACAACCAAATACCTTCTCTCAACTTCGTAGGGATCGTCAGTCCGAAACTGAGATGGCCAACTTTTTCCAAGGAAAAAACCCTCGTCGTCTTCTTTAGGCAGGAATGTGCACGTCACTATCCCTTCTTTATTCAGTTTTTTAACGAAGCTTGGGAATTTGCTTTCCATTTCACGAGCCACCTTATCACTGCGAACAATTGCGGTCTGTCCACCCTCAGGAGGTGCAATCTCGCAGAAGAAAAATAGCTTCGATGGAAATTCTTTCATCTGCATGAGGCAAACAATTAATTAATCTAAGCTGCATGCATACAATTAATTAGTGTAAGATGCTGTAGTATTAAAAGAAATTTCATAATCGCTGCACATTGTTTTTTAACTGGTTTCAGTTGTAATATGATTGCACGTTTGACTTTTAGTTTGAGAAATGTTGATTTGGAGCATTTAATTGTCAAAGTGTATATCACATCACTGATGTAATTCTAATGGTAAATACATCCTATTTTTTCTATGAGCGTAAACATTTTGGATATTTTTATATAAATTATTAAAAATATATATTGTATTAAAATATTTAAAAATTTGATGAACACCAAAAATTTAAACCAATTTTATTAAATTAATCAATTTTTTTTAATTACTTTCACTTAAACAAATAAATTAAAAACCTAAGATATACATTTAATTATGATTATAAATTTACTAAATTCTTAAAATTATATCATTATATATAACTACATTATTTTAAATTTAAATTCACATTGACAGTAAATAAGTGCACTACCATCGTTTCAAATTCAAATCCAGGTTAGAATTACCAAAAATAATTTAAAAAAAATCATATAATACCAAAGCCATTTCATGGTGGAAGAAGATGTCCTGATCAAGGGGAGCTTCATTTGCAGTCCACACTCTTCCTACAATATAATTTCGAAGGGCAGATCCCTTATACGACTTCTCCTCCCATCCAAAGGCATCCACAAAAGCATTGAAGTCAGATGCAGATTTTATACATTTAAAGCCTCTGAAAAGCAGAGCCCCGGTCTCCTGCAACTCCTTCTGAAACCACTCTTTTTCCTTCCTTATAGACTGCAAAACTGCACCCAACTCTTCATCATGGGAATAACAACATTGCTCATGAGCTACTGCAGGCATGATAACCTTGGGGAACAAGCTACCATTATCAATTTTCTTTTGCTCTGGAATTTTACCCTCCCTCATATTCACGGGGGCCATTATTTCTTCAATATTCAAGATTATCAAATAAGGAAGCAGAGAAAGATATTGGGTACGTAGTTGGAGGCCTCTATTTATACGCAGGTACAGGCATTAAAGCCGCTTGTTCCGGTGAAAGTATAGCGGTCTTGAAGTGTACAAGCGCGCGTGAAGCGAGGGCTGTCGACTTACTAGGGCTACATATCAGACTGTGGTGATCTTGGAGGCTGACTTCTCCCGGAAATAATTGGGACTAACACCACTGTCTCGCACCATGCCTAACATACGTGACAAATTGGGTCTTCTGGGAAAACTGTTAATGTTAGACTTTGGAAAAATATTTTGTTTTGGAATGCGATGCATTTAAAGATATTAAATAAAGTTATGGAAATAGGTGAGGAACGATTTTTTGACATTGTTTTTTTCAGTAAAGCGATTGTTGAAAAGTAAACCCAGTTCGTCATCAATTTGAAAAAAAAAATTAAATTACAAAAAAAACAAAAAACTAATTATCCCATAATCTATTTTTATTTTGTAAACATTAAAATATCATTTCATTTCCCAATCATAAAAAATAAAAACGTTAAAGTCTCACTTCATTTCCCAATCATAAAAAACGTTAAAGTCTCACTTCATTTCCCAATCATAAAAAATAAAAGTAAAGAAAAGTGAACATTTTTCAAATATCTAGCTAGGAGCGATAGCAACCCTGTTTTTTTTGAAATAAAATACGTAAACTCTACCAAACAAAAAAACGTCTACGTGATAGGTATCTTTTGGTTCCTTGAGAGGAAGAAAAGTTTCAAAAGTTCAAAGTCGAAAAACATGGTCCTCTGTCGACGTTGAAAAAAATCACAAATTTATGTCACCAAAAGTCCACAAGATGCTTACAGTTAACTTCTTTGAAATCATGGAACCACCTTTCTGGAAATCTCTCGTGTAAAGTGACTTCCTTTCAAATCGCGATTACCAAAAAGAGTTATAAGGAATCTTTTTTGCATATTAAGAAGTATAATTTTTTAATAATTTGATGATAAATTTGGTGGACGTACATTTAACATAGAAGTTTATAATTTAGTTTGGTGCAATTTAATCCTATTTTTTTAAATTAAATATATTTTATTTGGTATATTTATTTTGGAGGAGATTTAAAATTTAAATTGTGTTTTTAATGTAAAAATCAATTTAGTTTAAAAAATAAATTTTAAATAAAATAAATAATTTAAAAATAATAGTGAATAAATTTAGGTCTAGTCTAATTGAAAATGAAATAGTGTTTTTCACAGAAATTCACTGAAATCTGATAATACAATTTCAAGATTTTTAGTTATTCAAAATACATTTTTGGATGTATAAATAGATTGAGCACCATGAAAAACCCTAAAGCACTTGAATTATGCAAATTAAACAATTTAAACTCAAGTTTTGACACATCTTGATTAGAATTATCTAGAAAAATAGTCGTGAAAAAAGTTCATTTCTTCTATAAATTAGACTACAATTTATAAGAATAAGCGTTTTGATATTTTTTTGTCTATCAACATTTACCAACTATGTAATTTATATAGATATCTACATTTACCAACTATTTATGTTAATTTAAAAAAAAAATACAAAATTTACCCATGAATATACACTATGAATAAATTTGTGATTATTTATTACGTGGTGATGGACAGAGACAGTTCACCAATGGATTCACCTAGACTGAAGAATTAAATGGATACAACTGGACAGATTGGAAATTCATTAATCAGTAACTGCATGCTGATATAGAATTGAAGGTGGAATGGGCATTCTTATATGGGACAGCGACTGCGATATAAAGTCATGAATTGAAGACCATTTACTACATATTATTATAAAATTGAATGTAAAATGGACATGCGTGCCAACCAGAATAACTTTAATATTCTAAGATAAATTTATAAATGAGACGTTCTTTTCTGCATATTAGTATAAAGTGAATAAGGACATGTATGTATGTTTGATTTATTTATTTATATATCATATTTTTTATTAAAATCAACTAAATAAATATTTTATTTTATTTTTAATAATTACATTAAAGATTAATATTTATTGAGGTTTTTCAAACTAATTAGTGTGATTTATTAATAATAAGATGAATAACTAATTAGTGTGGTTCATTATCGAGCAACAGGTTAAATCTTTTTCTTATTTTTGGTCAAATATTTGGTTATATTTGACTGGACCAAAAAATAAAAAAACATTTAACCTGTTACCAAATCTGATTATTCATCTTTTCCTAACAATAAATCACACTCATTGATTCTAAACAGTGGTTAAATAATTTTTAATATAACTCTTGTTAAATTTTTTCTTAAAATCTAAACATAAATCACAAAAAAACTACACTAATTTAAACTAAGATTATAAACATAAATTTATATAACTTATAATAATTAATAATCTCAAACATATACTCTCTTTTATATTATGATTAAACACAAAGTACATACATATTATTTAAAATCATATCATATCATTTCATATTATTGGTTATCTTTGACCGTGAATATTTTAATTTTCTCTTTATTTTATATTTATAAAAAATTAATATTATTAAATATTTTACACGGGTAAGTTGTCATATTATTGATCTATCTTTCACGTGTATTTGAATTTATTGTTTTTTAAATATAAAATAAAATAAATAAAGGATATTTGTTAATAGAGATATTAAACCATAATAAGAAAGTGATTTGAGGAAGATATTGAAAGATATATATCAATTTAATCAATTTCTTAAAAAAAATAAAAAAAGTTGAATCAAATTTTTGGTGGTTAAATTTTAATAATAAATTTAAGATTGAATAGATAATTGTAATTTCTTAAAATATATATCTATATATATATATAACGATATTGAAAGTTTGATATATATTTGTTTATTTTACTATCAATTTTATGTTAATAAAAAAGTAAATAGATATTTATTTTTTTGGTGTTTTGTTATAAATGTGATATTAAAATGATTAAGATATTATGAACATGTTTTGTCCAAAAAATTGAATATCATATTTTCATGATATAATAGATAAGAATGTGTATCTTGCATGAGAATGTATAACAAAGTATGCATCCTCTTATGAACCTACCTACATCTTTTTATTCTCTTATGAACCTACCTACATCTTTTTATATTCTAGGTTAGTGCACATACCTCTTTAAGTTGGCCACCTTTTTTTGTACACAAAAATGACATACAACGTTCAAAGTTTGAGTCTCTTTGATTAATTGTAGTCTCTCACCTTTAGGAACACATAGCTTATCTAGCCTTTAGAGCAATCCATTTTGTATATGATAGTCAAATGTACTATCTCCATTGTCTGCATCATGGTGTCTCTATAATTGTTGAAACACCTCCTTAAAACCCCCATCCTCTATATATGCCTCTTTGTATGCATCATGGGTGAAAGGCTCCATGTGCATCAGAGTTCCCAAAATCGTAAATTTTTATATAGGTGGCCTTGAAAGTATGCCATCTAACTTGTTTGTGTTGTCCTTCTTATACCTTATCACTAAATGAAGCGATAGTAAGAACTCCTTTCACTTGTAATGTATATTCTATTGTAACTTACTCTAGCTTTGCAGACACTATAACAATTTGGTGATCTATGTGGATGATGGTCTCCTTACCCATCAGAAAGTGTTTCCACTTTTTGATAGCTTGTGCTAGAGCATAGATCTCCTTGTCGCGGGTAGAGTAGTTGAGAGTTTCCCAATGAAATACCTCAAAATGGTAGCATATACACCTTTTTCCTTGCATCAAGAGCACTCTCATCGAATACCCACTCATATCCTTCTCCACTTCGAAGGGATTTTGCAAGTTTGTTAACATAAGAACTGATGCTTGATTTGTTTTCTTCTTCAATGCTTTAAATGCCTTCTATTAGAGCCTAGATTTGCCTCAGGATGAAAAGACAAGGTTCTAGGTCCACATCAAACCATGTTCAGCCTCGTAGCTAGCCCTACAAGGACAGGAGAGGGCTCTCTCTGGGTCAATCTCAGTGAAAAATAATCGATGGGGCTTGAGATGACTAATTTAACAACTGATCTTAGGCTAGATATTAAGTACAAGGATTGATTTGAGTTTTTGGGAGTTTTGTTGGAAAAAAGGAACAGGCAAATTTTGGGTTCGGGGATGAGGCCAGATTTTTGCAAAGTTCTGATTGGGGCAAGGAAGGTAATCACTTTAATGCTTTGAACTGAATGAATGGGTGGATCAGACTGGCGAGGAGCCAAGGAGGGCAAGAGGACCTCAAGAGTCCTCCTCAAACATATGAAAACATGAAGAATTAAACAAAATATCTAGGAAGAGCATAGCAGTCCATGAATTCTACCTTAATCACTAATTTGTTTAATTGCAGAAGACAAGAGAAGGGAAATGGCATACATAAAACATCAATGAACTTACAAATACATATAGAAACACACCATCAAAACATAGAGCCACATGGATCCCAACAAGTGCTGCAAAACCCTGGTCTTTCCTTTGCCAAAATTGCAGAAATGAAATGTACAATAGAGTGCTAAGCAATCCCAAGTGTCCAACCCTGAAAATGACTTAGAAATTACATAATATAGACAAGCCAAACCTATTCCCTTGCCTCTAGGGGTCGAGCTCATCATTCTAGGAGCTGTTTGAACTAATTCTAAACAAGGAACTGAAATCTAGGTAGTCAAACAACTTACCCCTATATGCTAGGAAACTAATTCATTCATTAAATTTTCACTTTTTAGTGAATGAATCTTCTAGAACAAGTAAATATGTGCCAAAATTACATCATAGTCATCAAGTTACATCAAGATAGATCAATAATTACATCAAAAAGTAAAACTGGTCAAAACTGGGCGAAATTCTGAGCTGCTGAGTGAAAAATAGGCCAAAATTCTCTATGCGCCGCGCCAAAATCTGTATGCATAGCACAACTTTGGAGCTGATTTTGAGGCACTTCCTGAAGTCCAAATTGAGCCCAAGTGTGCTTGTTGGAAAGCCCTGCCTGTCTACTTTCCAACCCAAGTGGAATTTCTGAATTTGGATGTCATTTGCTCCTCCAAAACCTCAATCTCCCAAGACTGCTTCCTGTGTGTCAAAATAGGGGCAGTGAGGTCATTTTTAGGGTGTTTTTGACCCTTTAGGTAACCCAGAACTTGATGAAATCCTTAGGTAATCCATGAGCATACATAAATTTTGATGACAAATCCAAAAATGTAAAGTTTTCCTCTTGGAGATCTCCCAATTATAAGCGCGTGCCAAGTGGCGCGGCGCATTGGGCATAAAAGCCTGTTTTTGCTCAAAAATGTCTAGGTCCGCACTTCCTCTGTGTATTACCTGCATTCCCGCACCCATTGGTCATGTAACTAGCGGACCTGACCGCACTTTCTTTATGGTAAAGGTGCGGACCACTGAGTGCGCCGTGCCACTACTCAGGTGCGCTGCGCCTTTTTGCAGACCAGTTTTGGAGGCCTTCCCGATGTCAAAATTGGGTGCGGGATAGTTCGTTGGAAAGGTATTTGAGTCTACTTTCCAACCCAACTAGAATTTTTAAATTTGGAGTTCATTGGCCCTATCAAAAATCAAATTTCCCAAGACTGGTCAAAATGTGCCAAATGAGGCTACTTAAAGGCAGAGTGCTGTTGCAGTCAACTTTTGAAGGTCTTCCTCAACTCTAAATTGAGCTCATGATGTTGGCATTTTGACACCGGTGTGGCGATATGGTACAGGTGTTGTCCTTGATGGCAACTCACTTTGGTGACAGATCTCAGTTCAGGCACTCAGAATGAAGGAAATCTTGTATACGTAGGTTCACCTTGCCGAAGACGCGTATACACGTGGGTTATACGTTCAAAAGTCACGTATGCATATACACGCACTTTTATGCACAAAAAAGTGCGTACATGGTGGGAAACTTATTTTTGGTCCGTGGTTGTTAGTTCTTGGAATTTGAACCTATGGTTTTGGACCATGGTATCTCGTCAGAAGTGTTGACCCCAGGTTTGGGCCCTTGGTATTGGTTTATTATGGTTTTGGATAGTGGTATTGTGGAAGGGCTAAAACTATAAAAGAGGAAGGAGATCATGTGGCAAAGAATCATCTGATCTATTGAATATCTGATATCGTGCTAGATCTGGAATACTATTGATTGGGTTATGGTGCAAATCTAGATCTGAATGAAGGAGGAACCTGAGCACAAGAAGGATAAGGACTATTGATGGATCAAAATCTCAAGGCTTGAACATTGGTATCTCTGTATGATTTTGATCTGTTATATGTGGCGCACTCTTGATCTATAAATCTGGGTTAACTAATGTCTGAATGCTTAAAAGAATAAATTATCCTTTATAGATCTATACGCAGGTTCAGTGAAGTGCAGGTGCATATACACGCTTTTTCTGTGAATGAAAGAAGCATATACGCAGGTTGGTTATGGGACAGAAGCGTATACACGCAGATTGATGAATAGTGAAGTAGCGTACATATCTTGATTTATGTTCTAGCTGCTTCTATTTTATTGCTGCAGTGTTCTGGGTTCAGAATTGGTGTTTGATTACAGTTACTGTGTTCTGGGTACAACTGATAGAGAAGTGTTTATCTAATTCAGTTTTTGATTGGTGAAAAGGGTTTGGTTGATGCAGAAATACTTGATGTTTGATTGATATTACTTGTGGATCCAGTCTGAAAATTAATGAAACGAGGTCCCTGAAAGCAGAGAGAAGGTTGCAGCCTTCTGCAAGTAGGAGCCTGCGTACTAGTATCTCAAGCTAGTACAAGAACTAAGGGGGTTGGAGCTCCCTTCCAGGAAAGCTGGAGAACAAGAGAGAGTTGTAGCTCTCTGCAGGTTGCAGCCTGCGTACTGGTAAAGACTGCACCAGTGCAAAACATTGTAAAGAGAAGTTTCTAATTAAAAAGAAGATAGAGACGAATTGCAGCAGGGGGTTTTCACCCACATTGGGTTTCCTCCTTATATCTTGTGTTCATGTGTGTGATTGTCTTCTGCTCTGTTTCACTGGTTCTAGTACTGTTTATCTACTTCTGATTCACAGATTAATAACTGACATCTGAAAGATAAATCAAATTATAAGTCTGCTTTATATACGCGGTTTTCCTTATCTGAAGTTGCGTATATACGCAATTTTTATTAACTGAAGTAGCGTATATTATCTGAAGTTGAAAAAGGAAATATTTGATAATACTGATTCACCCCCCCTCTCAGTATTATTTCCAACACATGATAGCTCATTGGAAATATATTTGTGTCTAGTTATCATTTGACTCATCAAGCAAGTCATTTGGCTAACCAAGCTAGGAGAAAACTTGATTTTCCCAAGGTCACTTCAGAAGTGCATCAATTCTCTCGAGGCAATTATATTTTTGACATTTCTCTAAAATCATGACACCTGTGTAAAAAGTGAAGGAATTTTTTCTTCCTTGGCATATTTTGGACAAAAACCTCTCTCAGTTTTCTCAAATTCATCTTTTATTGCTCAGAAACATCATTGGAGTAAAACTTGTCCCGATGTGTGGAACAGGGGATTTGTCGAAATGAAGTGAAATGAAGGGGATAAGGGGCTTCTAAATTCTTGAGAAAATTTTGGGAAGTAGGAAGGGATGTTAGGAAGCAGGGGAAAGTGGAATGTCAAAGATTGAGTAAGGGGAAGGGGTCCAAAAGGGCTAAACACAGGCCCAACCTAGAAAATTGTCAAGTTGTAACAAGAAACTAGGGTTTGTGCAAAAATGAGGAATTTGGGGGATCTCAGTGATGGAAAGTGTATAATAAGGTAAATTAAGTATAGGGACAGTGTATAAACATCAGGATAC
This sequence comes from Pinus tabuliformis, assembly GCA_031772625.1. Taxonomy (NCBI): domain Eukaryota; kingdom Viridiplantae; phylum Streptophyta; class Pinopsida; order Pinales; family Pinaceae; genus Pinus; species Pinus tabuliformis. The sequence goes on from CM062816.1 coordinate 1,009,331,176, forward strand.
AAGTTTTGCTAATGATTTGACCATCCAAGAGAAATTTGCTTCAAAACCCTAGGAGAGGGAAATGAACCTTACCTAGGCACAACTGAAGCATGAACAACGTGTAAAATGACCCAGTAGAACTTGACATGATGATGACAACCCTTTGAATGATGGCACACTCATCTGAATGGTGACATGGACCGACATTTGGACAATTTTAGAAGGAGTAAAAGCAAACCCTAGACCTAATACCTAGTGACCAAATTTTTCTTGAAGACTCACTGAAATGACAAAATTTGACCTTGACACCTTAAAATCACTTTGTAAGAGCATATTTGATCACTGGAGGAAGGATGTAAAGACTGACACTAACATTGGCTACAATGGGGATGGTAGCTCCTTGGAGGTGCCGAGAACTACAGATCTTTGGAAGAGCAGACAAGTGCCTTCATCCATTGGGCAATGGAGTCAAAAGCTCAAGCTAAAATGCATGACTGAAAACCAACACAAATTAACTTAATAAAAAGACTGAAAACTGACTCACAAATGACTCATGACTGACTTAACTAAAACAAGAACTTACAAAGCTTATTGAAGGGCAGCAGTCCATCAAGATTTCAAATCATGATGACAACCACCTGCATACTAATGAAATATGTACAATCATGTGTAATGAGCTTTCCAATGTAACCAATCCAGCAGATGGCTACATACCAAATTTCTGCTCTCACTTTTCTCGAGCAGGCGGAACGATGAACCTGTAGGCAACTCAAAATAACCACTGAAACCAAAGCTTATGATAATGAACCAGGAAATATTTATCTTTTCTAATGCTTGCAGAAGAATGCCGAAGGGATCTTGAAAATCCTGAAGCACTGGCTTATCTTGAGATCTAGCTGCAAAAATACAAGTACTCCCTCCATTTTTATCTGAAAGAACAATTGATTGCTGAGTGATAGGAAGGCACAGAGAGGTATAAGCTTATGCCATCTGAGTGTTAGCTATAAATTCCTTGACCGTGAGAAATTCTAGCATATTGTCTCTCTCAAGTTCATATTCCTCAACTTCATGGCCTAGGTCATTCTTAAACAGAAAACAATCTTCAAGATCATCAAACATGACAGCCTTATCATCTTTGTGAAAGAAAATATTATTTGTTTGCTGATCTATAAAATTGATTACAAGACCATCACCGTTTTCAAAAGAGGAAGAAGTTTCACTAACACTTTCTTGACCATGTGTGCACTGCAAATCTGCTTTAGCTTGGGCTGTAACATGACATTTCAAGAGTTGATCTATCTCATTTTCAGACAAAGGAGATAATGCTTTTTGTTTTCTTTTGCTCAAATAGTAATCATTTTCATATGACATGGCAATCAAATTATCCAAATTATCATTTACCACTGAGTTATCAAAAGAAGGTTTTTCACTTACTTGAACAAAGGTCTCATTCTGTTGTTCATCAAATGACTGGATTACCTCCTCATGAAGGATTTATTCAACAACTTTGTCTTCTTCATACCAGATGATCTTAACAACAGAGCTCTCCTTCATGGGATTCAACACAAGGTAGTCTACATCATCACGATCTGAATCTAGATTTGAAATAGTCGACTTGACTTTATCACATTCGAAAATTGAAACTTGACTTTCCTGCATGCTGTCTTCTTCCATGGGCAGATCTGAACTAAAACCTTCTCTTTCATCATTTTCCATTGTACCAAGATCTTGATCCTACTACAAAGCTTCCTGAGCATCTTGATGGGAATCCTCTAGGTTCTCTTCATGTTGCTGAAATGGATTCTCGTACAAGGCTTCCATGATCTCATCATCCATGAACTCATCATCTTCATAATATTTCTCAAGGCTTTCGATAAAACTATAAGCATGTTTGCAACAGTTCTGAACTAAATTTAATGATGGATAATATTCTTTATACCTTTCAAAGAACATGGCATGAAAATCCTTCAAACAGTGAATACAAGCAGGCGACAAACTCTCATACCAAGATTGGGCTTCACCTTCTAGAGTGGCCATGAATATCTTCATCAAGCAATCTTTAGGAAAATCAACCTTCAACTTGCGAATATGCATGTGAAATCTAACCAGATGTAAAGCAGTATCCTTCCTATCATCATCTTTAAATGTAGGCAAATTCCTTTGCCAATCTACCTTGGGAATTTTATTTGGAAAACCTGGAATGTGATCTCGGCTCATGGGAGCATATCTTCTTGCAACCCGTTCCATCTTCAAAATCTTAAAGCTACTGATCTTCCTGCAGTGGAGTCACCAAGTGAATGATTGATTTCTAGATTTTTTAGTGAATGGAGTCACTAGGTGAATGATTTCAGCCTTGCGATGTCTGATCATTGTCCACCATCAACCATCAGATCTAACTTGATACATGTACTGGGGAAATTTACAAGTCAAGTGTCACAATTACAAGCTAAATCGGAGATTGACTAAAGCAGCGTTTATCTACTTCCGCTAATGCAAAGCAAAAGCGTTTCGAAGGCTACCTGACATAACTTTAGGCTTCGTCTGTAGCTTATAAAACCAATGACATCAACAAGCAAACCATTTTCTTCCCCAGTACAGTCGCCACTATGTTAGAGCCTAGATTTGCCTTAGGCTAAAAAGAAAAGGTTCTAGGTCCACATCAAACCACGCTCAGCTCCGTAGCTAGCCCTATGAGGACAAGAGAGGGCTCTCTCCGGGTCAATCTCAGAGAAAAATAATCAATGGGGCTTGAGATGACTGATTTAACAACTGACCTTAGGCTAGGTATTAAGTACAAGGATTGATTTGAGTTTGTGGGAGTTTTGTTGGAAAAAAGGGACAGGCAAATTTTGGGTCCGGGGATGAGGCCAGATTTTTGTAGAGTCCTGATTGGGGCAAGGAAGGCAATCGATTTGATGCTTTGAATTAAATGAATGGGTGGATCAGACTGGTGAGGAGCCAAGGAGGGAAAGAGGGTCTCAAGAGTCCTCCTCAAACAGATGAAAACATGAAGAATTAAACAAAATATCCAGATAGAGCATAACAGTCCTTGAATTCTACCTTAATCACTCATTTGTTTAATTGCAGAAGACAAGAGAAGGGAAATGGCATACATAAAACATCAATGAACTTACAAATACATAGAGAAACACACCATCAAAACATAGAGCCACATGGATCCCAACAAGTGCTGCAAAACCCTGGTCTTTCCTTTGCCAAAATTGCATAAATGATATGTACAATAGAGTACTAAGCAATCCCAAGTGTCCAACCCTGAAAATGACTTAGAAATTACATAATATAGACAAACCAAACCTATTCCCTTGCCTCTAGGGGTCAAGCTCATCATTCTAGGAGCTGCTTAAAGTAATTCTAAACAAGGAACTGAAATTTAGGTAGTCAAACAACTTATCCCTATATGCTAGGAAATTGATTCATTCATTAAATTTTCACTTTTTAGTGAATGAATCTTCTAGAACAAGTAAATATGTGCCAAAATTACATCATAGTCATCAATTTACATCAAGATAGATCAATAATTACATCAAAAAGTAAAATTGGTCAAAACCGGGCGAAATTTTGAGATGCTGAGTGAAAAACAGGCCAAAATTCTCTATGCGTCGCCCAAAATCTGTATGCGTAGCACAAGTTTGGAGCTGATTTTGATGCACTTCCTGAAGTCCAAATTGAGCCCAAGTGTGCTTGTTAGAAAGCCCTGCCTGTCTACTTTCCAACCCAAGTGGAATTTCTGAATTTGGATGTCATTTGCCCCTCCAAAATGTCAATCTCCCAAGACTGCTTCCCGTGTGTCAAAATATGGGTAGTGAGGTCATTTTTAGGGTGTTTTTGACCCTTTAGGCAACCCAGAACTTGATAAAATCCTTAGGTAATCCATGAGCATACATAACTTTTGATGAAAAATCCAAAAATGTAATGTTTTCCTCCTGGAGATCTCCCAATTATAAGCGCGTGACAAGTGGCGCAGCGCATTGGGCAGAAAAGCCTGTTTTTGCTCAAAAATGTCTAGGTCCGCACTTCCTCTGTGTATTACTTGTAGTCTCGCACCCATTGGTCATGTAACCAGCAGACCTAACCGCACTTTCTCTGTGGTAAACGTGTGGACTACTGAGTGCGCCGTGCCACTACTCAGGTGCGTCGTGCCTTTTTGCAGACCAGTTGTGGAGGCCTTCCTGATGTCCAAATTGGGTGCATGATACCTCGTTGGAAAGGTATTTGAGTCTAATTTCCAAAAAAACTAGAATTTTTAAATTTGAGTTTATTTGTCCTATCAAAAATCAAATCTCCCAAGACTGGTCAAAATGTGCCAAATGAGGTTGCCTAAAGGCAGAGTGCTGTTGCAGTCAACTTTTGAAGCTCTTTATCAACTCCAAATTGAGCTCATGATAGCTCATTGGAAAGATATTTGTGTCGAGTTATCATTTGACTCATCAAGAAAGTCATTTGGCTAACCAAGCAGGGAGAAAACTTGATTTTCCCAAGGTCACTTTAGAGGTGCATCAATTCTCTCGAGGAAATTGTATTTTTGACATTTCTCTAAAACCATGACACCTGTGTAAAAAGAGAAGGAGGTTTTTATTACTCGGAATAGTTTGGACAAAAACCTCTCTCAATTTTCTCAAATTCATCTTTTATTGCTCAGAAACATCATTGGAGTAAAACTTATCCCGATGTGTGGAACAGGGGATTTGTCAAAATGAAGCGAAATGAAGGGGATAAGGGGCTTCTAAACTCTTGAGAAAATTTTTGGAAGTAGGGAGGGATGTTAGGAAGTAGGAGAAAGTGGAATGTCAAATATTGAGTAAGGGGAAGGGGTACAAAAGGGCTAAACACAAGCCCAACCTAGAAAATTGTCAAGTTGTAACAAGAAACTAGGGTTTGTGCAAAAATGAGGAATTTGGGGGATCTCAGTGATGGAAAGTGTTTAATAAGGTGAATTAAGGATAGGAGACAGTGTATGAACATCAGGATACAAGTTTTGCTAATGATTTGACCATCCAAGAGAAATTAGCTTCAAAACCCTAGGAGAGGGAAATGAACCTTACCTAGGCACAACTGAAGCATGAACAAGGTGTAAAATGACCCAGTGGAACTTGACATGATGATGAAAACCCTTTGAATGATGGCACACTCATCTGAATGGTGACATGGACCGACATTTGGACAACTTTGGAAGGATTAAAAGGAAACCCTAGACCTAATACCTAGTGACCAAATTTTGCTTGAAGACTCACTGAAATGAAAAAATTTGACCTTGACACCTTAAAATCACTTTGTAAGAGCATATTTGATCACTGGAGGAAGGCTGCAAAGACTGACACTAACACCTTCTATTGACCCTTCCCTCACTAGAAGCTCCTACCACTCATTGTTATGGCATGGAGTGGTGCATCTACTACTAAAAATAAAACTATGAATTTCCTTGGGTACTATGCTATCCCAATGAAAATACTAACTTCAAAGACACATGTAGGCATTGCCCGCTTCATAATGGTATCCATCTTTCCAAGGCCTATCTTGATCTCCCTTTCACTAATCGCATAGACTAAATACACCAAAGACTACTCATCAAACTCAAATTTCTTAATACTTTCCAATCGTTGGTGCTTCTTCAAAGTCTCTAACACCTACATCAATTGTGATATGTGATCAATCTGGGTAGCACTATAAACCAATATATCATCCAAGTAAATAATAATAAATGAATCTAACTAAGGGTGCAGTAACTAATCAAATCATTTTACAAAACCCAATATATGAAATTCAAACCTTAATTCAAGCCACATAGCTAACTAACTTAATTACTCTTTATTGAGGTCATAAAAAAATTACATTTACGTTAGGATTGTTAGGCTAGGCATCCAAATAATTCCCCTCAATCATTTCTCATTTGAAATATAATTATTTTCCTGACAAGCTTTAAATCCTTCTATATCAAGTGTTTAAAAATCAAGATATGTAGTTCCCTAGGACACTTAAACCAAGGTTGAATGTTTCTTTCAGGGTTCTTTAGCAAAATAGCTACTGTTTACCCATAATGAATTTGTTATTTTCACTTAAGGAAGGTATCTTAGTGGCCAAATCCTAGGATTTTCACCAAGGGGTCTTTCATTACTTATTATTGTACATCAGGTAGATAGTCGTTGGTTGATGGGATATGTCTTAAGTGCCCTTCACTATGACTAAATTTATCATACATTCACTAATAAAATTCAAGGTAGGACTTTTGGAAGGCCTAGTTATTCATAAACGACTGTGAATACTCCATTAAATAGTTTGTCACAACAAATATGATAAAATAGGTTGAATTCTATAATATGAGGGTTAATTTCCTTAGATTCCATATTTATTAATTATTGTTTTCTCTTATGCATGCAAAAGATAAAATGTGGAAAAATAAGAACAATAAAATGCATTCACACACAAACCACATGGAACAATAAAATACAATCACACAAAAACCACATGGAACACACGATATCCTATGGGAAACACTTACAAGAGAAAAATCAACTAGAAGGTGAGGTTGCTTTGCTTTCTTTTGTACCGAAATCAAATAATGTAAGTACAAAGGATAAGGCACTCTCTAAGGAGTTACTTGAGACATGTGACTAGATAGGCTACTTCCAACACTAAACCTCTATGTTATTCTCTCTTACTTCCACCACAAGTTTTTATGCTCCATTGTGGATCAAGATACAATTGAATGCATAAAACCCCTTTTCCTCCTAGTGGCCCAATTTGGTTGATGGGATATATCCTAAGTTCCCTTCAATATAATTGAATTTATCATACATTCACTAATAAAATTCAAGGTAGGACTTTTGGAAGGCCTAGTTATTCATAAACGACTGTGAATACTCCATTAAATAGTTTGTCATAGCAAAATATGATAAAAATAGATTGAATTCTATACTATGAGGGTTAATTTCCTTAGATTCCATATTTATTAATTATTGTTTTCTCTTATGCATGCAAATGATAAAATGTGGAAAAAAGAGAACAATAAAATGCAATCACACACAAACCACATGGAACACAGGAACAATAAAATACAATCACACAAAAACCACATGGAACACACGATATCCTATGGGAAACACTTACAAGAGAAAAATCAACTAGAAGGTGAGGTTTCTTTGCTTTCAATTGTACCGAAATCAAATAATGTAAGTACAAAGGATAAGTCACTCTCTATGGAGTTACTTGAGACATGTGACCAGATAGGCTATTCCAACAATAAACCTCTATGTTATTCTTTCTGACTTCCACCCCAAGTTTTTATGCTCTATTTTGGATCAAGATAAAATTGAATGCATAAAACCCCTTTTCCTCCTAGTGGCTCAATTTGGTTGATGGGATATGTCCTAAGTGCCCTTCACTATAACTGAATTTATCATACATTCACTAATAAAATTCAAGGTAGGACTTTTGGAAGGCCTAATAATTCATAAACGACTGTGAATACTCCATTAAATATTTTGTCACAAAAAATATGATAAAAATAGATTGAATTCTATACTATGAGGGTTAATTTCCTTAGATTCCATATTTATTAATTATTGTTTTCTCTTATGCATGAAAAAGACAAAATGTGGAAAAAAGAGAACAATGGAATGCAATCACACACAAACCACATGGAACACAGGAACAATAAAATACAATCACACAAAAACCACATGGAACACATGATATCCCATGGGAAACACTTACAAGAGAAAACTCAACTAGAAGGTGACGTTTCTTTTCTTTCTTTTGTATCGAAATCAAATAATGTAAGTACAAAGGATAAGGTACTCCCTATGGAGTTACTTGAGACATGTGACCATATAGGCTACTTCCAACACTAAACCGCTATGTTATTCTCTCTCACTTCCACCCCAAGTTTTTATGCTCTATTGTGGATCAAGATACAATTGAATGCACAAAACCCCTTTTCTTCCTAGTGGCCCAATTATAACATAGTCTGATAGCCAATTAGGGTTTAAGTTTTTCTCCTTGAACTCTCAACTAGAGTTACAAATTTGACCCTTCTAGAGTATTATTCATAGTCTTCACATTGATATCCCATTTTCCACAAGTAAATGGGGCTAACATGCCCATCCTCTTGAATATGGCGGTCATTCATGATAGGTCAACAAATAGGAGTCATAGCTTCTTCATATCGAATCTAATTGAAATTGATGTATTTGTTGAATCATTGCAAAGGTGTTTGAGTGTAGATTAACATCATGGGATCAAATGCTTAAGAAATAATATTCCCCCCGCCCCGCCCCCCCCTCCAAAAAAAAAGAAATTCATACAATGCCTCAAAATGGCCCTAGAAGATTTCAAACTTGAGTTGGTCCCTCCAGCTTTTCCACTCTCAAAGTAGAGAGATGGATGGAAACTTATATAGTGATCTAATCTCAATCATACATCCCCATTTTGGGAAAGATTTACTGAATGAGATGAGGAAATTTTTCCTCTTACTTCTCCATAGAGTACCATTTTTATTTTCTTGAAATTTGTCCTTTCAACCCAATCTACCAAAGGGAGTGCTACTTTTCTCTTGTAGTTTTGGACCTACTTTGAAAAATTGTATCCTCTATCAACCCTTCTTAGGCATATGGAGATAAGTCCTTATGGGAGGAAGGACTTGGTCCTCTTCATGATCCATCATGGAAGGCTCATATTGTTTGAGATTTTCCACATTCACCACTAAGTAAATGTGCATGTATGGGGGTAGATTGATTCTATAGGAATTATATCCCTCATTTTTCAATATCTTGAAAAGACCATATCAAAAATCCTTTATTTTATTATCGATACCATTCAGCCTCTTCAAATGTATCCATACTCTATATCACACTTTAAATGGATTTTCTATTTTGTGTTAATAATGCCCCACCTTGTACTTTTCCTATGAATTCTTTTGTGCCTCTTGTACTTTAAAATGCATCTTCTTATTTTTCTAAATAAGTTTTTATGCCCTTAAAGCATCCTCTATGAGATCTTCCCTCACTCATCCTTACTATCCATATGCCATATTAAAAGGTGAAGTGGAAATATACAAAACAACCTTCAAATAAGGATATACAAATGTAAATTTGGACTACTCTATTATAAGAGTGTTGTATATATACTAGATTTTATCCCAAATCCTTAGATGCTTCTAATTGCAACCCCTTGAAACACCAAATTCTTGTTGAGTACTTCTGTTTGCCCAACTATCTATGGATGGAATATTGTGGACCTATTTAACTTTGTTTCCATCTTCTCCCATAATGTATTTCAAAATACAATGAGAAATCTAGTGTCCCTATCTAAAAAAAATCTAC